>PVHY01034689.1:0-10281 GCA_004024945.1 Uropsilus gracilis | reverse complement strand
CCCATTCCATGAGTCACCCACTCAGACATTAACAGAAAATCACCCTCCCCGGGCCACCTAAATTGGGCCAGAAGGAAACTACCCATCCATCAGGAAAACATCACACACCTGACCCATCCCACCAGACCCCCATGTGGGGCCAGATAAAAGGACACGGCCATGCAGCCAAGGCGGCCGTCTCCACGTGGCCGGCTCCTGCTCCCGGCTGCGTGAGATGGCGGCGGTCAACCGGGGATGGGGAGAGGCCCATGACCGCCTACAGAGGGAGTCAAGCCGGCCCGGCTCCCGCTGTCAGGCCCTGGCCTGGCCGACCTGACCCCGCGCAGAGGAGGCCCGGGCGGAGCATCTGGCAGAGGGGCAGAGGCGATGACCAGGGGCCAAGGGAGCCCTAAGATGGACCCGAGGGCAGCGGTGTCCATACAAGTGGACTGCGGTACCTGCCACATCCTTACCCGCGGCCAAGATCGCCTCTGTCTCCACTGGACTCCGTGTGAGCGGGCCGAAGCACGAGGACTGCACCAACCGCCTCCACGGGGTGTGCAACACCCGTCAGCACTTCCAGGAGCCTTGGAGCTCCTGCCTATCAAGGCAGGGGGAGGGGGCGGGGCGGACGGGGCGGGGCTGGGCGGGGCTTGGGGAGGAAGGACGGACAAGGGTTAGTGCGCCCCCTGCAGGCGTCCTGGATGACGGACGAGGATGGCCAGCAGCAACCGCTGCTCCCGCGCAACCACGTGGGATTGGCCGGTAAAGCGAAGGCATTTACCACAGACCAACTGACCAACCAAAGCCGCCGACACTTCCATCCAATAAAGGGTGCACAGTTCAGCTCAGGGGAAGCAATGGCCGCACGGAAAGGAAAAGGAGGAAGGGGTGGACAAGGTCCTCGGAAATGATCACTGCGTGGACCAAACCCCTGGGGTCTCTGAAGAGAAAGAGTCCGGGCTTACCTTGGCCCATTGCCTTGGGAGGGAGAGTTCCTTGACATATCCTTTGGCTCAGGGTCAGGAGGGGTCCTGGACTCCTGGGCCAGGCAACAGACACAGGTCAAGAGCCACCGCCAAGGTAACTTGGGGTGTGTTTTCTTATTCTTAACCTCCTCAGAGGCAGCCCTGGCCTTGGCCTGGGCCTTTTGGGAGGCCACCGATTGCCCCACCTGGGAAGGTGAAAGCGCATCGGAAAGCAAGAAGTGGGTAAGTTATGCAGTGGCAGGACCCAGAACACCCACGGCTGACGGAGTCACTGCCTGTACCCCCAGGTCCCACGGCCAGCAGGACCCGCTGTGCTGCCACCCTCGCCCACCCTCAAGGTGCCCAGGGCACCCATGGTTTCACGTTCCTCTTGTTCTAGAAACGGGTGTTCACCACATGTGATCCAGGCAACTCTTCCTTTCACAATATCCACTGTTAGTTACCCTGCTCATTCCCCAGTTTCTCCCTGGACCCTGACCACACTCACAGTGACCCAGGGACTTTGTGCCATAGTCTGGCACTCGTGAATCAAGCTTTAACATACAAAAGCTGTGTTAAAGTTCTCAAAATAGTGGAAAATTACAAGATCAGAGACACTCATGCTACAAATGAAAGACACAGTGAATCCAACACAATAACTCCACTATGGGGCACAAAAGCTCAGTTTCCCACCCTATTAGTACCCTGAGCTTGAAAAACACATCAACGGTTCCAGAGGCTTCCTGTGGCTACCTGGAATAGTATGTGAGGCGGAAACTTAACACAGGGTGGCCTCAGGGTATGTCCAGTCGTCTGTCACCGGGCAGGCCTATGGGACAGTCATACATACTCACCTGACACTCTCTCACCATCCCCGCAGCAGTCACAGAAGGGCTGCAGCAAGCCTGGATCTTACTTCCTCTGGGCAAGGGACCACAGGCTCTGCATTGCTCAAATCCTGTCCCTGACTGGTGACTGGCTTTGGAAGCCCCAGGGCTGAACTTTTAGGCTCCTGGGTGTCTGCTTTACAGCTCAAGTTCCATGTGCCAATGGAACCAGTATCCGGATTGGGGAGCAGAATGGGGAGCAGAAAGGTTCCCTGCTCGGCCACAGCAAAAAGAACATCCTCAGCCTCCCAGGCCCTGTGCTCATGACCTGAGCCATCCTCTGGTCTCAGCCAGTCTGGTGGACGGTGACTGTTGGGACGGGGAGAAGGAGAGGACAGCAGTTCCCCAGTCTCCAGCAGGGAAATAGTTTCATGATAAAACAAGAGGAAAATGAACCGGCTTTGAACTCTGTCTCCTTTCTCACAGATCATGCCCCTGAGGAGATATATGTCAGGGAGAAGGTTCATGTCAGGGAGAAGGTTCATTCCCGGACAGTCACAATCACTTGTGGACTCAGGAAGCCCAGAGAGAGTTGAAGAGAGCTGCAGCGCAGAGACATGTACCCTGCCCTGGCCCCAAGTGAAGGCATTCTCTGGGCAGAGCAGCACACCAGCTTCTCCATTAGGAGACGAGGCTGCCACCTTCTAGGACGGCCACTCTGCCTGGAGCCCAGGGAGGGAGATCGGGAGAGGTTTCTTTGGCCTGGAACCAAGGACAGACATTCTTTCCCAAGTGGACTCTTCAGGATGCCGCTGTGCACCGTTCAGTTCAACCCTCACCTGTCGTTTGTGGGGAGCCAGAAAAGTCAGGCCCCCCAACAGATCCTCCCTCAGCCCATCACCTTGGGAGGCAGGGTTCCCAGAAACGTCTTGTGACTCTGGGCCAGGAGGGACACTGGTTACCGGGGCCAGGCCAGAGACACGGATGATGTGTCGCCGCCAAGGTGTCTTGGGGTATAATTTGGTGTTGGATGATTCCCCATAGGTAGCCCTGGGCTGGGTCAGGGCCTCATGGGGGGCCATTGGGCTCAGCGGTCTCTCGTCCAGAGATGCAGGGACGCATGTCGCAGGACATCCTTCTGGGCGCATTACTGCTGAGGTGAAGGAGATTCCGAAGGGCGAGAAGTGGGCAAGTGACACACTGGCAGTTCCCAGAACACCCACTGTCGACTGAGTCACTGCCTGCACCCCGGTACCCATGGCCGGCAGGACCTGCTGACCTGCCACCCGCACTTACCCTCAGGGTACCCAGGGCAACCATGTTTCACAGCCCTGTTCTTCTAGAAACAGGTGTGTGCTCCAGGCTACTCTAACTTTACAAGGTCCACCGTCAGTGACCATGCTCATGCCCGACGGAGTCCCTGGACTCTGATTACACTCACAGTGGCCCAGGTATCAGGTCCCGATCAGTCTGACTCTCGTGAATAAAGCAGCATGTAAAAGCCTTGCTAACGCTCCAAAAAATAGTTGAAAACAGCTCTTTCAAGGGAAACTAATTTTACAAATGAAAGACATAGTGAATGCAACATCTTATCTCCATAAACGAGACGATGGAGCTCCATTTCCACCCTACTGGTGCTGTGAGCTTGAAGCAACCATCAAAGGTCCCGGAGGCTTCGCGTTGCCCCCAGAACAGTGTGTGAGGCTGATCTTACCACAGGGAGGCCTCAGGGATTGTCTGCTCATCCTCCATTCTGGGCAGAATGAGGGACAGCAAAGCAACTCCCCTGACACCCTCTCACTGTCCCCAGCAGCAGGCTGCAGCAACTCTGGGGCCACACTACCCCTGGGCATGGGACCGCAAGTCTCTCCTTTGCTCTAACCCTGTCCTCGACTGGTGACTTACTTCCGTGGTCCCAGAGCTGACCAGTTCAGCAACCTGAGCATCGTTATGCGACTCCAGGCTGGGGTGCAAAAGGAGCGAGAATCCAGGGCAGGGATCAGAAAAGATCCCCGTTTGGCCACCAGCAGCCAGGTCAGCTCCAGCAGAATGAACATCCTCAGCCTCCCAGGCCCTGTGCTCATGACATGAGCCATTCTCTGGTCTCAACCAGGCTGGCAGATGGTCACTGTCAGGACGAGGAGGAGGAGAGGACAGCAGTCCACTCAGTCTCCAGCAGGAAAATAGTTTCATGGTAAAACAAGTGGCAAAGTGCACTGGCCTCAAACTCTCCTTTCTCACAGCTCACAGCCCTGGGGAGATAGTCACAATCACTTGTGGATTCAGGAAGCCCAGAGAAAGTTGAAGAGAGCTGCAGCACAGAGACACATGGGCCAAAGCAGGTGACCCATGGCCCTGGCCACTCACCCGAGGACATCAGGCTGACCGAGCACCTGCCGGTTATCTGGAGGATCCCCTCCGCACTCCCATTCGGAGAAGGCTCTCCGTTGTCCTCCTCCTGGGGGTCCATCCTGGGTGGAGCTGGTGCAGGCTCTGCAGACTCCTTCCACAGAGTCCCTCCCTCCACAGGATCTTTGGAAATGAAGGGTGCATAACGCCCGGAGAAGGAGAAAGCAGTGATGATGGATTTGTTGCTTTCCTAGGCCCCCACATGCACCCTGCCTTGGCCCCAAGTGAAGTCATCCACTGGGCAGAGCAGCACACTAGCTTCTACATTAGCAGATGAGGCCGCCACCTTCCAGGACGGCCGCTCTGCCTGGAGCACATGGAGGGAGATCAGGAGAGGTTCCTTTGGCCTGGAACCAAGGACAGACACTCTTTCCCGAGTGGACCCTTCAGGATGCCCCTGTGCGCCCTTCAGTTCTGCCCTCACCGGTCTGCACGTTTGTGGGGAACCGGAAAAGTCAGGGCCCCCAACAGGTCCACTGAGAGCAAGAGATAAGACCGGACATACCTCGGTCCATCACCTTGGGAGGCAGGGTTCCCGGAAACATCCTGTGGCACCAGGGCAGGAGAGGCGCTGGGCACCGGGGCCAGGCCAGATACATGGATGACGTGTCGCTGCCGAGGTGACTTGGATTGTAATTTTTTGTTTGATGATTCCCCAGAGGCAGCCCTGGGCTGGGCCAGGGCCTTGTGGGGGGCCACTGGGCTCGGCGGCCTCTCGTCCAGAGATGAAGGGATGCATGTCGCCGGACATTCTTCTGGGTGCGCTACTGCTGAGGTGAAAGAGATTCCGAAGGGCGAGAAGTGGGTAAGTGACACACTGGCATTACCCAGAACACCCTCTGCCGACTGAGTCACTGCCTGCACCCCGGTACCCATGGCCGGCAGGACCTGCTGAGCTACCACCCACAACTGCCCTCAAGGTGCGCAGGGCACCCATGTTTCACAGCCTTGTTCTTCTAGAAACGGGTGTTCACCACACGTGTTCCAGGTCACACTAACTTCAAAAGGTCCACCATCAGTGACCATGCTCATGCCCGACGGAATCCCTGGACTCTGACCTCACTCACAGTGACCCAGGGATCGTGTCCCATCGGTATGACGCTCGTGAATAAGGCAGCACACAAAAGCCTTGCTAACGCTTCAAAAGTTGTTGAAAACAACTCGTTCAAGGGAAACTAATTTTATAAATGAAAGATGTAGTGAATCAAAGTATTAACTCCACACATGAGACATTGGAACTCCGTTTCCACCCTACCGGTGCCGTGAGCTTGAAAAACCATCAAAGGTCCCAGAGGCTTCGTGTTGCCCCCAGAACAGTGTGTGAGGCTGATCTTACCACAGGGAGGCCGCAGGGAATGTCTGCTCACCCTCCACGCTGGGCAGACTGAGGGACAGCCACCCACACTCCCCTGACACTCTCTCATCTCCCCAGCCGCAGTCTCAAAGTGGTGCCACATGTCCCCTGGACATGGGCCGCAGCCTCTCCGTTGCTCTTAACCCTGAACCTCTATGGTGACCGGTTCGGCCATCCCAGAGCTGGCCTGATCAGCTCCCTGGGCGTCTGCTCTGCGACTCCAGTCTGGGTTGCAATAGGAGCCAGTATTTGGGTCCAGGGAGTACAAAGCATCTTAGGCTTACGGCTACTGTCAGGACTGAGAGGAAGAGAGGAGATCAGTCCCCTGGTCTCAAGCAGGGAAACAGTTTCATGATAAAACAAGAGGCAAAATGAATAGGCCTCAAACTCTCTCGTCTTTCTCCCAGTTCATGGCTCCAGGCTCCAGGGAGATATATGTCAGGCAGGAAGGGTTTTCCTGAAAGTCACAATCACTTGTGGACTCAGGAGGCTCAGGGAGAAGAGCAGAGAGCTTCAGGGCAGAGACACGTGGGCCAGAGCAAGCGGCCCCTGAAAGTCAGGCCACTTACCTGAGGATATCAGGCTGACTGAGCCGCTGCTGGTTCTTTGGAGCCACCCGTCGGCACTCCTACTGGGTGAAGTCTCCTCGCTGTCCTCCTTCTGGAGGCCCGTGGTGGGTGGATCTGACCCAGGCTCTGACTCCCACCACATAGCCTCTCCCTCCACAGCATACCACCTGGATGAGGAGAAAGTAGTGATGATGGACTCATTGCTTTCCTAGGCCCCCCACATGTACCCTGCCTTGGCCCCAATGATAGCATCATCCAGGCGGAGCCCACACAGCCACTCCGTTGGAAGATGAGAAAGCCACCTTCCAGAACGGCCACTCAGACAGGAGACCAGGGAGGGAGGGCGGGAACTGGCCCCTCCTGCTTGGAAGCAAGGACCCCAGATTCTTTCCAGAGTGGACCCCGCCAGAGGGCTCCTGCACTCCCTTTAGTCTCCACCCTCACCTATCTGCACATCTGTGGGAACCCGGAAGAGAAGGCCACACTACAGATCCTCTGAGAGCAAGAGCTTACCTTGGTCTATCCCCTTGGCGGCAGGGTTTCGGGACACATCGTGTGGCTCTGGGCCAGGTACGGTCCTTGGCACCTGGGCCAGGCCGGGGATGAATAGCCATCCCCGAGGTGACTCGGAGGATGTTCTAGTCTTACAAACTCCCCCATAGTGAGGTATATCTGCATAATGGAATATTATTCATCACTCAAAGAAGACAAACTTATGTCATCTGCAGCAACATGGTTGGAACTAGAAGAAATCACACTAGTGGAAAGAAGCCGGAAAGAAAAACGGGGATATGGAATGGTCTTGCTCGTATGAGGGAAGCGGGGAGGACAGACAGATAAATAGAGTAGAAAAATGTAAAACAGCAACATAATTGAGGCAAAGGACAGGAGAGGGGGATGAGCACAGAGTCAATGGAGGAGGAGGATCCAAGAGATAAAGACGGTTCACAGGTGACGGGGTGGTGGGAGAACCTTGGAGTAGATGATGCTTTAATATATGCATATATGTGCGTGTATGCATATGCACAGCAAAACACAACAATACAAATAACACAAACAAAACGATACACTAAAAATGAAAGTTTTTTTTTAAAAAAGGGGCAAGGAAATCTTACCATGGGCAGCCCTGGCCCTCAAGTGAATGACAAGGTTCTGATTTTCGACAGCATATGAGGCCCTCACCCACGGAACGAGCCCAAGTCCTTCCAGCACCCCAGGAGAGCCCCAGAATGCCACCCAGACTTACTACCTGCCAGCATGCCCCCATGCCTGCTCTGGATGTGTCCCCACAGAAAGGTCGAATTCATATACATCCTGTCGCACAGGTGGCACTAGATGGAGACAATCAAGTGGAAAGTACAGGGATAAATCACCTGAGTCCATCTAGGAAGTGCCCTATATTCTTTCCCAGTTCCCTTGGGGGACTAAGGCTGTTTCATAAATGAAGAGTTTGATTTTCTGAGTGAGAGTCATGAGGGCAAACCCTTCCCTTATGTGCCCTCCTCCCCCCAAGAAAAATCCTGCCCCATAAGCATCACTTTGCAAGCTTGAAATACAACCAATGCCGTGAGGAAGCAGGAGCTCGATCTGATGAAACTAAGGGATTTTTGTTGGTTTCCTAGTCATGATGATGGTCCTGAGTTTAGTTCTTAAAGTGGAGGTCCTTGGCTCTGTGAGGTGGCCAAGGTGATGACCTGCCAGGTAGCTCTCAGGCAATATCGCTGTGCAACTGCATGCTTCATGCTGATACCTGCCACCTTTCTACAATCTCCAATTGTGTATTTTACAGAGACACATTCTGAAATTTTTACAGATGAAACCACATGACTCATATGCTTCTAAATTCCCTCTGCGTGAAGGGTTCAGTAGGGGGAAAAGGAAATATTGGTCATGAGATGATAACTGTTGGATGAAGAGTGTACATTGAAGGCTCCTAATGCTACTCCACTGTTCCGCGTAGAAAAAGTCTATAGTATAAATGTTTCCTTTTTTCTTTGTTAATACCAAAGTCCAGGTCCCACCCCAGGGTTAAGAACCAGCAGAGCAGAGGATTAGAAATAATAGCTCTGCAGTTCCACTTCCCTCCTCTCAGGCACTTCAGACACTCCCAAACGATCACCGTATCTTTGCACTGTAGGATGTGAGAATCCATCCAACACAGCTCTGCGAGCTGCTATTCCTAGTCAGTTGGAGGACATCAAGTCTGGTCAAGTCGATCATTTGCTCTTTTGCATAGGAACAGAAGGACAGAATTGCCAGTTGTCCCTTACAACCCATTTCCCCTGTTTCCCCAGTAAGAGATATCTGTTTTTTCTCTTTTTTTTACGGCCCCAACCCAAGACCAGTTAGAAGAAACACCATGTCCCAGCCTTCCTGGTAAGCAGTGTTGCCGTGTGAACAAATGCTGGTCAATGCCAAGCCAGCAGAGGTGGCATATGCACCTCTGGGATGTGTCATGAAAGAAAGTCATGACATTCTTCACCATCCCCCCTCCTGCTGTACCGAATGTGGCCTTGCAGGGTGGCTCCAGGTAGTATCCGTACAAGCGCAAGTTACACACACATGCCTGCTACATGTGGGCAATGACCATGTACACACGTGCACACACACATTCTGCAGCAACTGTCTCACTGCTTTCAGCATCTCTAGCCATGAGCAGCCTCGCCATAATCTCCTAGGCTGTGAAAAGGCCTCCACACCCCCACTGCCTCAGTGTCCCAGGTAGCAGTACTGTCCACGTGACACAATGACTGGGTATGCAGCCAACCTTTCCCAATCCTACCCCCACCCTTCCCGCCCTGTGGAGATTCCTCACCATGTGGTAGGTGTGGGCGCCTGCCTGGAGGAGCAGCTGCTCCAAGATGTCGATCATTTTCTGCCGCTGGCCACACTCCTCCCGCATGCCTTCCAGCAAGTCACCCTGGCGCTGTAGCTCCTCCTGGCAACGCCGCTGCTTTTCCAGGCTGTCCTGCAGCTGCGTGTCCAGCTCGGCACAGTTGAATACCAGGCAGTCCAGGAGGTACAGGAAGTACTCAATGTTGAGCTGCGCCAGGCGCAGCACGTTCAGCAGCCCCGCGTCCACAGGCTGCCCACAGTGGCTGCACGCTTCCTTCCCCAGATCACAAAAGGTGACCGCAGGGAGGGTCTGCTGCAGGGTGTCCACGTCCACTGTCCGGATGACCTGGGCCACATTCACCACCCTGAGTGAGCGCCAGTCGACCGCCTCCTGGCGTGGCTTGAAGCTGAAGGGGGGGGCCCTGCGGTGGCTGACAGAGTTAGCAGCAGCAGACTGCATGGCTGGGGGAGTCCAGCCATGGGGAAAGGGCCCACAACACCCACTCAGCACGAGACGGAAGACAACCTGCGAAGTGACAAGAGGCTCCACGTCAGGCAGGTGCGAGTGGCTGCAGGCACTGCACACCGGGCCCTCCTATATCCGAGTGGGCTGAGGTGAGGATCTTGCACGAGCTCCAGCAGGGACGCCGTAGACCGATACGACCAGGGCATCGTGTGGGTGCGGAGGCTCAGAGCATCAGTCTGAGGAGTCTCCCCACAGCTCCAAGTCTCCCGCACTTGGTGGGAGCGATGGGAGCAGGGCTGTGCTTAGGAGTCAGGGGAAGCCCCAGTCAAGTCCCATGCACGCTGCAGGTCCTCAACATGCACTCTGACTCCCGATGCTCAGGTCCGCTGCAAGACAGCCTGGGCGCGGGCTTTGTCAAAGAGCAGCTGTCCAATATACAAGTCCTCCTGCAGGTGGCAGACGGACCGAAGGGCCACCACATCCCGGGCTCGACTGGAATGGAAATGAGCTGACCTACACTCCCCAGACCCCTGCAATCAGCTGTTATCAAATGACTCCATCTCTCTAGTGGGAAGTGAGTGAAATGGTGTCTAGGTCTCTGCACTCAAATGATGCTCAAGCCATGCTGGGCTTCGATTCAAACTAAGATTTAGGGAAAGAGCTCCAGTTTGTTGGTGGACAGAGGAATTGTTCTTGCTCTTTGAAGAGCAATTTGACAGCAGTAAACGGAAATGAAAAATGAACATTGCGCTACAAAGAATGACAATTTTTCTATAGACAAACTGATCTGAATGTGCAAAGGCACTTGTACAAAACCTATCACTCTAGTATTGCTTGTAATGGCGGCATAAGAAACTGAAGTGCAAACTAGAGC
>PVHY01034688.1:0-10284 GCA_004024945.1 Uropsilus gracilis | reverse complement strand
GGGGGGGGGGGGCTGCCTAGTGGCCCCTGGTGCTGCTCGGACACGTGGACCACAGCCCGGGGCTCGCGGAACCAGCCGGTGGGAAGCTGCCGGCCCCAGGGCACGCGTGTGCCCGTGCCGCCCGCCGGCCCGTCCGCCGCGGCCCCGGGAACGGGGGCTGCAGGACGAGCGGCCGAGGCGCCTCCTCCGTGGCCGTGGCTCTCGCTGCGGCGGGGTTCCTGGGGCTGCTGCCAAGGGTCCCTGCGGACCCGGACCCTGCGCCCAGGGCCAGCGCGGAGCCGCAGCCCCTTCCGGGCCTGGGTTCGACGCGCGCCAAAGGGCCCAGGACGAGGCTGCAGGAAGATGCGCGGAGCCGGGGGTCCGCAGCCCCGAGGCCTCTGCCGGAGCGGCCGCGTCGCCGGAGGCCCCCTGGACAGGAGACAAGGCGGCCTGGGAGCGCCCCGCCCTCGCGCCTCTGAGCCAGCGGCCAGCTCCTGCCGTGGGACGCTCCCCCAGCTCTGCCCCCCTCCGCCCGCCACCCCCACTGCTGCCAGGAGCTCACGGCTGCGCTACGAGCCACGCCAGGAGTAGCTGGGGAGGACGCGCCTGCCAACGTCAACCGATCGCCAAGAGAAGGACGAACGAGGCTCATTTGTCCAGGACCCACACGGCCCCGCCCTTGCTCCCTCACTCCCCTCCCTCACGCCCAGCTCCTCTCCGGGGTCAGTGCTGGCCAGGGGCTCGCCCTCCCGGGAGCTCACCACGCCGCTCCGGGACCTCGAGACGCTCCGTGGTCCTGAGGGGCCTCCGTGGCCGCCAGGCTGACCACCACGGGTCAGGCTCCCTGGCACCGGGTGCCAGACAGGTGCCACGTTCCCTCCACGGCCGCCAAGCTCGCGAGGACCTTCGGAACCGGGGCGAGCGGGTGGCAGCGGGGTGGGCAGGGTTAAACCTGCAGGCGGAGGGCCTGGGCCCGACCCCCTTCCGCACACCGCCCGCCGCTGCCCCCAAACGCTCCCGCGTCCCAGCTGCGGGTTGCGGCCCCTCGCGGGGGCCTCCAGGAGCCAGGCAATCAGCTCTCATTGTCACGCGGCTTTCCTGGTTCCGCTGCTCTGCCCCAGAGGAAGAGAAGGAACAAAGCGTGTCGGCTAATTCTGCAGACGCGGAGCAGCTGTCAGATGCGGCGGTGGCCCGTTGTCAGCCGTCCCCGCGAGCTCCATGAGTTTCCAGTTCCCGTGGCTGAGCCCGGGTCCGGGGAGGGGGGACGGGGAGCTGCCTCTCTTGCGGGGTAGGGCTTTGGGGCCACTGAGACCCGGCGTGGGCTGGGCAGGGGCGGGCCGGGCGCCGTCACGCGCTGCGGCATCCGTGTGAGCGGCAGGCCCCGGGGACCCCCTTCCCGGACAGCGCGTCCTCGGCCGCACACGCTGACGGCGACATCAGCCCTGGTCGCCCCTGTCTGCTTCACCCCCGTGGGAGCCGCCGCTCTGCGTGGCCACGCCTGTGACTCCCGGTGTGTCAAACAGGAACATTCTCCTGCCACGCCTGTGCCTCGGACACGGGTTTTCCCACGTGGACGGTTCTGCGTTCTCCAGAAAATAGAAAAAGGGAGGCGTGGACCATGCCACTCATTTTCTGAGTCACCGTGGCGCTCAGCTGCCGTGCCACGCCCACCGGGCTGTGTCATCCTGCCACGCCCACCCTCCAGGCTCCCGCAGTCCTCCATTGCCGTCCACGGCCCCATACTTGCTGGCCCCCGCCCCGGGCAGCCCTGGCCCCGGCCCTGCGGTCAGGGTTCGGGCGCTCGCCGTTAGCTTGGCGTTGCCGGGCGCTTCCCTGCATCCCGCACGCTGAAGCCAGCAGGTGTTTGTCTCTCTCCCCTTGGATGACTTGGCTTAGAGAACCCCGGCCCCACCCGTGTCCTCCCGGATGGCACGAGCGACCTTTGCTTCGTGGCAGAGCAGGGTTCCGTGTGGACGCAAACTGCACGGTCCTCTCAGCCCACTCACGGCCCAGGGCACGCATGTGGTCTCTGCAGTGTGACGCTATGAATGGCGCGATGGACACGGAAGGACACGCGAGCCGTCAGCTCAGCGCTCCTCGCAGTCCGGACAGATACTAGCGTGGAACTGCCGACTCACACGGTGGCTCCGCTTTTAGTGTTTGAGAAACGCCACACTGTTTCCTCGGGAGCTGGCCTGTCCGCAGTCCCTCCGATTCTGTACCGGCCAACCTCTCCCTCCACAGCCCATGGTTTTCCAATATTCTGGCAGGGACCATTCTGGCGGAGGTGACGTGGCATCTCACTGTGGTTTTGATTTGCATTTCCCTGATCAGTGGTGATGACCATTCCCCAGGGTGCCTGTTGGCCACCTGTGTGTCATCTCTGGAGAAGTGGCTGCTTAGCTCTTCTGCCCACTGTTTTGATTGGGTTGTTTCCTTTCTCTTGAGTTGTACGAGTTCTTTATACATCTTGGATACCTGGTCTTTAGTGGGCTTCTTTTTGTTTTAATGATGACTTGTTCAATGTCTTAATAGCTTCTTTTACCATGCAGCTTTTAAGTTTGAGGTAGCGTCATGTTTTATATTCTCCTTTGTTTCTCTTGCTATTGAAGATGAATCTACAAAGACTTCATTGAAGCCAGTGTCAGGATTTTCTTCTACGTATTTTATGGTTTCAGGTCGTACATCCAGGGCTTTAATGCATTGCGTTTTAACCTTTGTGTAGAGTTTGGAAGAGTGGTCTGATTCCGTTCTTTGTATGTAGCTGTTCAGTTTTGCCAGCATCAGTTGTCGAGGTTACTTTCCTTTCTCCAATGAACACACTTGGCTCCTTTGTCATGGAGAACTGCATAAGTGTGGGCTTAATTCTGGACTCTCAGTTCTGTTCCATTGGCCTGTGTGTTTGTTTTTAGTCCAGTACCATACTGTTTTGAGCACTATAGTTTTGGAGTATAATTTGAGGTCTGGGAGTGTTACCACCATTTCTTTTGTCAGGTTTCCTTTGGCTATTCGCAGTCTTCTGTAGTGCCACATGAATTTCAGTAGTGCTTGTTCTATTTCTTTGAAGAATCTAATTGAAACCTTGATGGAGATTGTATTGAATCTACATATTGCTTTGTGTAAGAGAATCATTTTAATAATACTAATTCTTCCATGCATGCGCAAGGACTATCTTTCCGTTTTTTGGTGTGTTCTATTTCATTTAAAACAGTGTCTTGTTATTTGTATTGTATAGGTCCTTTACCGCCTTTGTTAAGATTATTGCAAGGTATTTATTTTTTCTAATGCAATTGCAAATGGAATTGTTCTGTTGATTTATTTCTCTTCTAGTTCATTGTTCACATATAGAAACACATATGAACTTTTTAATTGATTTTATAACTTGACATTTTACTGTACTGATTTATTGCTTCAATTAGTTTCTTGGTGGCATCTTTAGGGTTTTCTATGTGTATTATCAAGTCATCTGCAAACAGTGACAGCTTTACTTCTTTCCTGATTTGGATTCCTTTTATCTCTTTCCCTTATTCCTTTTATAGGCTGTCTGATTGCTTTGGCAAGAAAGAACTTCAAATACTTTATTGAATGGTAGTGGGGAGAGTGGATATCTTTGTCTTATACCAGATTTTGGAGGAAAAGCTACAGTTTTCTCCCTTGACTATAATGTAAGGTTTCTACAATAAATGAGGTTTTCATAAGAAATAAATTTTATAATAAACGGAGAATCTTCTCAAACTTGTTCTTGGCACCTACTGATGACTGTGACTTTTATCTTTCCTTGTGTTGATGTGGTAAATTCCATTGGTTGGTTTTTGGATGTTGACTCCTCCTTGCATCCCTGAAGTGAATCCCACTTGGTCGTGCTGTAAGTAGCCTTTTGGCACATTGCTGAGTTGGGATTGCTACGAATTCGCTGATAATTTTTGCTTTTATGTTTATCAGCAACATGGACCTTTTGTGTGATATCTTTATCTAGTTGTGACATCAGGGTAATGCTGATCTCATGAAGTGTGCTTGGAAACTTGTTTCCTTTCCAATTGCTCTTTGGAAGAGTCTGAGAAGAGGTGTTGGTTCATCTTTGAAAATTTGGTAGAACTCGCTAGGGAAAGTGCAGTCCTGGGTGGTTTTTTGGGGAGACTTTTGGTTGTTCTATCAATTTCCTTGCTTTTAATTAATCTTCAGACATCCTATTCCTGCCTGATTCACTCCTGGAGGGTTGCATGGTGCTAAGTAATTTTCCATGTCATCTAGGTCATTCGACTTCCTTGCGTGTACGTGTCCATAACACTGTCTTATGCCCCCTTACTGGATATTTCTAAGCTATCTGCTGCGACTCTTTCATTTCTGAGTCTGTTCATTAATATTTTCTTCCTTTGTGGGAACTCCCCCAATTATTTCTTTGAGAAAGTTCTCTGCTCCCTTTCTCCCTCGTCCCATACTGGCATTTCCACGATTCTTATATTGCCTATTCTTTTTGAGATATTGCCTATCGCCATCGAGCCAGAGACTTCTGGCAGCATTTTTCAATTTTCGCTTTGTGATTCTTCCTTCTCCCACTGGGATTCTTTGTGCCTTACCGTTTTCAGTGTGACCGATTCCATATTTATCAGTCTCTTTGGCTCCCATACCTTTCTCTATAGAGTTTTTTATCTTCTGTGCTGGTCTTTCTTACACCCTGCATCTATTACTTCTATTTAAAGCTTCAATTTCTACCTTCTGTTGATTACTTTTATTTCTAGCGACATCCATGTTTCCCTGAGCTTCGGGAAGTACATCTGATAGGCTCTCCTCTATCCTGTGTTGCAGCAGCTCTGAGCTCCGTCGCGAGCGGGAAGGATCTCCCCGTCTTCTTCTTTGCGTTTGGCAGCCTCGCCCCCCTCGTGGTGGCCTCAGGCCTTGAGGAGCTCGATGCTGCGTTTCCCATGGGAAAGCGGGAAGCGCTCCCAGGCCGCCTGTCTCGGTGCCCACGCCCACGCCCACGCGGGTCTTTTCCGTGTGCCCCGGCCTTCGTGTGCGCTGCCCAACAGCTGCTTCTGCTGCTCCGATTTGGCTCCGTCCTGAGGTCGATGAACTGGACCCCTGAGCCTCCCCTCGGCGCCCAGGGAGGCAGAGCAGGGCGGACGGAGCAGGAAGCGGCGCTGCTGGCGGTGACTAAATGGCCAGGCATCTGTGGCATCCAGGCCTGCGCGGCTTGCGGCTGGCGCCCAGCCCGTTCCCCTCCCTCCTGCCCCAACGTCACCTTGCGCTGTTGACGAGGCAGGTGTGCGCCAAGGGGCAGCAGCCGGAGCTCCAGCTGCTGCATCACCGCCGAGGTGCGGACCAAGGTCCAGTCAGTCGGGCGCCCCTCCCCCACAGGGCAGGTGCCCCGTCCAGCGGGCGGCTGTCCCGGGACCTGCCCATCCCCCCCCGGGACACGGCAGGTGATGGGCAGGGTCCGGTGCAGAGTTCACGCAGCTTCCTGACAGAACAGAGGCGTGTGAAGGACTCACCCACCTGCAGGCCCGCCGCTGGCTGGGGAGCTGGGGGGGACCTGTGCTCCGGGCGGTCAGCACCGAGGAGCCAGGCTCGCCACCAGGGCGGTGAGGTCATGGCCTCGGGGACTGAGGGGACCTTTCCCCCCCCCCGCCCCGGCCTCCCCAGGTCCTAGGGCCTGCAGGCGACGGCTGCGCGTGCTGACAGGGGGCACTACCCCTTCCTCCCGGCCTGTCCTTCCCGTCCGTGTGCCCTTGGCATAGCCGCCTGCCCGTGCCCTGTGCCCCGGCGGCGCGCCTCCCGCCAGGTCTCAGGCTCCCGCGCCCCGTGCAGGGGGGGAGGTTGCCGGACTCTGCCTGGAGACAGGACGGCTTCTTCTGTGTCCGAGGGCCTCGTCGTCGGGCGCTGGTGCCTCGAGAAGCTGCACCCTGCAACGGGAGTGTGTCCCCCGTGAGGACTGTGTCCCCCTAGAGGCCCGTGTCCCCCCCTTGAGGCCCGTGTCTCCCCCGAGGCTTGTGTCACCCCCTGCGAGACCCAGGCCCCCCTCCCCGGGCCCTGAGCCCCTCAAGTCTTGCCCGTGTCTGACGTAGCCACTGCGATCTCCCGCGTGGCCTCTTCCTTCCAGAGCTGTGGGGGGGCTTACAGCACCCCGACACTTCCCGAGTCCGGGGCGGCGAGGCGGCTGGGGTGGCTCCTGGGGGTGCGGCGGGGGCTCGAGGGACCCAAGAGAACCAAGCGGTGAGACAACGAAGACGGCGCAGACTCTGCAACGTGCGGAGGTGTCGAGGGGGCGGCGAAGGGCCAGGATGCTGGGGCGGCATGAGACCCACGTCCACGGAGAGGTGTGAGGCTGAGCCGGGGCGGGGGCACGGACCTGGCTTTAGGTAGACTCACACAACATGGAGACAGCGCGCGCCCGCCCTGCCCGCACGTCCTTCGGCTCAGGCTCAGCCAGCTGGGTCAGGGGCTCTGACGCTGTGCCGCCGCGAGGCCCGCAGGAAGCGGGCCAGGGCCGGGCAGTGCCCCAGGGAAGCGGAGCGGCTCAGAGCCAGACCCTGCCTGGGGCACCAGGACGATGCCCCTGGCTGGCACCCAGGGCCAAAGTGTGTCTGGCTGGGCTGAGCCCGAGCTCCCCCGGCGGGTCCCCGGCTGGGAAGGGCAGGTGGCCGAGCTGACCCCCTCAGACCCAGCCACGAGCAGCCTGAGCCCTGCCCGGCCGTGCGGGTGGCAAGCGCTTCCCTGGCGGCTTTCAGCTCGTGCCCGGGAGCAGAAGGCGGGCAGGGCCTGCCAGGCCGGGTGTGGCCCCGGGGCTTGGCGCCAGCCTCCGGCGCTCAGCACTCACCGGCTCTTGTTTCAGTTTTAGACAAGCTGGGCCCGTCCCCGGCCAGGACCCTGCACGCCCTGGTCGTCCTGTGCCTGGTGCTCAGCCTGGTGGCCGCGCTGCTGGGCTCCGGCTTCACCTTCTACAACAGCGTCAGCAACCCCTACCAGACGTTCCTGGGCCCCGTGGGCGTGTACACCTGGAGCGCGCTTGGCGGTGAGTGCGCCCGGGGCGGCTTCTCCCCACGCACCCCACGCGGGGGGAGGGGGCGGTGGTGCTGGGGCCTCAACGCTCTGCGCGCTGCAGCTCTGGTCGGAAACAACAGCTCAAAGGCCGGGCGAGGGGCAGGAGGGGTGCGGGAGGGTGCCAGGTGCTGGGGGTCTGGTCGAAGCCCGTCTTTGCCCTGGAAGATAAGAGTGAGTGAAACTGCACGGAACTGAGCCTCGCTGGACTGGAGCTGGGCTCTGCGCTCCGGGGGGAGGAGGCTGCATGTGGCACACCGTGGGCGCACATGTACACACGCATGCACGAATGACGCAGGCGCCCACTCATGCATGCACGTGTGTGCACACACACGGCAACACGTGTACGCATGCATAAGCGATGCAGGCTCACACTCATGCATGCACACAGTGCACATACAAGCATGTGCAATGCAACACACACCACACACAAGCACGGGTGACATACAAGCATAAGAATGCATGCACACAAGCACAAGTGCATGTGCATGCAGGCTCACACTCATGCATGCACACACAGGCACACATGAGCATGACCAATGCACACGCACACACATACACGAGCATGAGCGATGCAGACGCACACTCATTCATGTACATGTGCACCCAGGAGTAATGAATGCACACATGCACACACGAGCACAAGCAATGCAGGAACACACATGTAATGCACACAAGCGAGCATAAGCAGTACACACATGCACACAAGCACCAGTGATGCAGGTGCACATTCATGCATGCACATAGAAGCATGAGCAATGCATACACACACAAACACACACACATGCATGTGATGCAGACGCACTCATGCATGCGACACACACATAAGCGTGAGCAATGCCTGAACACGCATGCACACACGATGCAGACGCACTCGTGCATGCGACACACACATAAGCATGAGCAATACCTGTGCACGCATGCACGCGTGATGCAGACACACTCATGCATGCGACACATACATAAGCATGAACAATGCCTGCGCACGCATGCACGCACGATGCAGGTGCACACTCACGCAGGTGCCTCACCAGCAGCCACCACGACGACCTTGCTCTGCGCCGGGCTCACGCTCCGGGCGTGGCTGTGCCACGGGACAGCAGGGCAGGCTGCGGAGCAGCACCCGGGCCGCACCTTCCTGGGGGACCCGCGAGCGGGGTGCTCTGCGCTGGGGCGGGGTTCTCGCATGCGTGCTGGGTGGAGCCTGAGGCGGCCGTCGGGCGAGTCGCCGTGTGCTCTGCGCCCCGGGCTTGAGGTTCTGCGGGCGGCTCCTCCTGGCGGCCGGTGCCCCCCACATGCCCGGCCGCGAGCCCGCTGCTCTCTGGCCCTCACCCCAGGCCTGGGGCAGGAGGGGCTGAGGAAGGGCGTCTGGCCGAGCGTGGCTGGTGAGGCTCAGGCCCCCCGGTCACTTGGTCCCAGGGTCCGGCAGCAGCTTTCCAGCACGGAAAAGGGGCTCAGGCAGGACGTCGTGGGGTGACCGTGGGCGGCACCCAGCGTGCTCCTGTCGCTGGCAGGGAGGCCGGCACGGGCCCCGCGGGGTGGCTGGAAGGGCCTGGTCTCGGGGCCTGCGGAGCCGCGCCGGCCCTCGGGGATGGGTGGGTGCTGTCAGCGCCCGGCCCGGCCGGCCGCTTCTCCGCCCAGGATCTGACCACCGCCGCGGGCCATGTGAGGGGCCCAGGCTCCCGCGGATCAAGCAGCGACGCTTGTACAAGCGCTGCCGTTAGCCACAGGGCAGGCCGGCGGGCAGGCGCCGGGCTCCCCGCACCACCACGGCACGGCCGGCCACATGCCACGAAGCGTGGACGCGGGCCGCGGCTCCACCCCGGCCGTCCACTCCGTCCCTTCCGGTTGATCTCCCGGGGGTTAACGAACGGCCCCAGCCTCCCAGACACCCACGGGCAGCCAGAACACCCCCCCCAGCAGGGCGCAGGCGACCAGCTCAGAGACCTCACCACGGGCATCCTCTCAGAACACCCCTGCCCACCGCCCACCGAACACGCCCAGGCGAGGCCCCTGCACTCTCCGTCGGCGGGTCCGAGCGCCCGGGCTCGTGTGCTTAAGCAGCGCCCAGGCACAGCCGGGCCCAGGCCTGAGTCCACACGGCCAGAGTCCGCTGCCCGGGGGATCGTCGCTGGACTCGGTGCCCTGCCTCGGCGGCTGGGCCGGCCCTCGGGGACGCGGGGTGGCCGCCGGTCACTCCTGGCTCACGGCGGACGGCAGCTGCCCGGGACGGCAAAGGCCCCCGCTTCCCGACAGCCAGAAGGAAGCCCTGGACCGAGTCCCCGGCCGGGACCCCGACCTGACCCTGACCCTGACCCCATGCGGGCCTGCACGGTGGAACTCACGGGCGCCCATCCCCTGCCCGGGCACGCCTCAGGGCTGGGAGCAGAGACGGGGACGGCGTTGGGGCCGGGGGCGCAGCCTCGTGGTCGGGGGCCTGGCTCCTGCCCGCTGGCGTCTGTCTCGTCCTCCTGCGTGGAGCACGGGCCGCTCGGTCCCCTGTCTGTGGAGCCCTGGGGAGCCCCGCCTCCCCACTGCCGGGGGGGGGCCTGTGTCCCCACACCCCTCCCTGCCGGGCAACCCCAGCCGAGGCCCGGCGTGCCTGGCCAGGCCAGCTCACCCACCCTGCCCGGTCACTCCATCGGCGCCGCAGGGCTTGGCGGCCTCCTGGGCGGAGACGGGGCTGGCGGGATGCGCCCCAGCTCTGAGCTGGGCGGGCTGGAGCAAGGTGCCCTGGTCGCGGGGAGACGAGGAGGCAGATCCGCTGGTTTTCTAGACGGCCCCTGATGGGGGCCCCTGATGGGGGCTCTGCGTGGCGGGGAGAAGGGCCCATCGCCCGCCCCCGCCCCCGCCCCCCACTCCCTGTGCGGGGGCTCCCGGCCGCTGGGAGCCTTGGGATGAGCGAGCGCTGCGCGTGGAAGTTCTGGAAGCGCACACCACCACGTGGTTCCTGAGCAGAGAGGGGGCGGCAGGGCCCACGGCCGGGTCACCGCTAGGACACTGCAGCCTCCTGCCGCCCCAAGCACCTCCTTCGCCCCTCCCCCAACCCAGCGTCCAGCAGGCAGGAGAGGCGGCGGGCGGCGGCTCCTCCCACGGACTCGGCCAGCATCTGCTTCCCACGCCGCCCGTCCTGGAGGTCACACAGGCCGCACGTCCACCTCGGAGGGAAGGACTTAACCCTTTGTGCTCGGCTGCCTCTGTGACTCAGCTTTTACGGAGCGTCAGGGCTACTGGGGGCCATTAGGGGCCGTTAGGGGCGGCTTGGTGCCC
>PVHY01034687.1:0-10281 GCA_004024945.1 Uropsilus gracilis | reverse complement strand
CCCCGCCGGGAAGACGGCCTCTTCGGTGGCCTCCTGCCTGAGCCCAGGCCCTGCCTGTGGAGCCGGCACCGCGCTTGGCAGCAGCCGCCGCAGCAGGCAGGCCCGCAGCCCCAGCCCGGAGCCATCGGCAGCCCGAAGGCCGCGAACGCCGAGAAACGAGCAAACGTGGAAAGCCGCGGAGCCACCGTACCCAAGGGGTTCTTCTTGTCTTTACACCTCTCCTTGAACTCGAGGATGATCTTCTTCATCAGCTCGTCGACAGCGGCGTTGGAAGGCGCGCACACCAGGACACGGTTCTGCTTGATTTTGGCATTGAAGTTCTCGTCGGAATGGCCTCTCCTCTGGCTCTGCAATCGGGAACGCCAGAGTCCGGGCACTGCCTGCACTGGCCGCACTCACCGCGCACGCAGCCCGCGGGTGCGCGCCCGTGGGGCCCGGGCTCTCGCCGGCTGAGCCCCGCAAGCTTCGAGACTTAAAGCAAAGCCCCGGCACCTCAGAGGCTGACGCCGAATCGCCGCCGCAAAGGCTCAGCGCGACTTCTGAGCCCGACTTCGCCGCGTGTGCATCTCGCTCACCCCAAGCAGCACGCAGCCCGGGCCGCAGCGGACCCAGGCACACCCCGCGGCTGTCAGCAGGCCCCTCGGCCGGCTGCCGCAGGTCCGCGCAGCGTGTTTGCGCACGCATCTGCGCCACGCGCCACGCCAGGAAGGGCCACGAGGAGCGCGCCCGCAGCGCCCGCACCCCCGCCGGCGGGGCCCCGCGCACCTCCGTCAGGAGGCGGTACAGCAGGCCGACGATGGTTTTCGACTTGCCGGTGCCGGGGGGCCCGTGGATCAGGCAGACCTTGGCCCGCGGGGTGTGCTTCACCATGGCGTACGCCGTCTCGATCGCCTTCTTCTGGTCTTCGTTGAAATCCCGCAAGTAGGTGACCTGCACGAGAGGCCGGTGAGGAGGAGCTGCGACTCCGAGCGGCACAGGGAACACACCGTGCCCAAGTGCTGCCCTCAGGCACCACCAGAGCGACCAGGCCCTCGAGCCACGCTCGTTCCCAGAAAGAAAGTCGCTGATGACTGTCCGCAGGCTGCGGGGCCACCCACAGACACAGCGTCTTTCTGCTGTCTCCTCGGCACCACCACAGGCCACCCTGCGCGTCCCTCCGTCGCCATGGCCGCTCTTCTCACTGGGCGTACACACGCTAAGCCCTTCTTCCCCAGAGTGACGGGACCCCTGAGCGCAGCCTTCAGGCCAGACCCACCCGACCTCGCGGGGCCCCTCAGGGCGAGGGGCGGGCCAGGACAACGGACACGGACACGGGAGTCTGAGCGCAGGGCGGGCTTCCGGCCGCGACCGCCCGCCTTTCTCCATGACACTCCCCGGGCCTGCTGAGCCTGCCTCGCGGGGAAACGGGGTACACACGATGACGGCTTGCTCCCCCGACCGACAAAGGGGCTGTCATCTCCCCATCGATCTCAGACACGACACCAACTCCGCCGAGCCGAGCCCACACGCGCCTTCCTGCCGCTGTCTCGCTGCCCCTCAAGCGCTCGCAGCCCCGACAGCGAGGCCCTTTCCCCGAGGTGATCGGCTGAGGCGCCGAACCGGGTGCCCAGCTGTCACGGGAAACCGAGTCACAAGCCAGGCCCTGGGCGCGCAGCGGCGCTTGGCACGTGCAGGGAGGCGCCGGCAGCGCCAAGGAAGGAAGGCGATGCGTGCCCGTGCTGACGGGAAACTTCCCGGCTCCCGGCCCTGTGACCCCGACTCACAATTCTCTCGCACGGCTGCGTCAGCAAATCCGCCGTGCAGAAGTCCGTGCGGTCTGGATTCAGGATCACTCTGGCCAGCTGGCTCCGGCCACCCAGCAAGGACATGGCTTTCAGCTTCCGCTGAGTGGTCACCAGAGAACTGATGACAACGCACCTCACCAGCTCATTTAAACTGACTGGCAGATTATCTTGAGTCTGGATGGAGAGGGAACACTCAGATTTCCCATTACGCACTATGATCGGGAAGGAGAAAAACAACTTCAGTTACCAGTGAGTAATGGTGCACGGTGAGAAAGGCTACTTGAGATCAGGTCATTTATATCTTAAGTTTCCTGCACGCCATATGACTTAAATAATTCACTCAACCAGCACTGACTGAATGCCTCCTAAGAGCCTGGCACCGCTCCTGCCTGCAGAGGCTTAAGCTGGAGAGGCAGGCCAACAAGCACACAACGCTGTCAGGCAGCGTGAGAGTCGAGAGGAAGCCGAGGGGGGTGGGGAAACAGGGAGGGTGAAGGCAGAGAGGCGTGTCGGGACACCTGAGCGGAGCCCTGAATGGCCTTATGCAGGCAGAGACCGGAGGACTATGGGGAGCGGGGGACGGCCAGGGCCGGGAAGGGATGGAGTGAGGAGCGCCGGGACATGCCGAGTGGGACGGGCTCTGGACGTGACGCCACGTCGGGTTGGACACAGGCTCCAGCGCACACACTGAGACGCCTTTTCTGCACCGGGGGAAGCACAGAAACACAGACCACGCAGCAGAGTGCACGGTCAGCTGGCTGCGGTTCACAGTGGACGAGGACAGGGAGGTGGAGGGGGCTTGGGTCTTGGATACACTGCAAGGAAAGGGTTCATAAAACCTGCTAACGGAGGACTCGGAGGGCAGGCGAGAAAGGAAGCACCAAGGATGGGCCTGGAGGATGGAAGAATGGAGGTCCCACTTACTGAGATGGAAAAACCTGGAGGAATAGCTAGCAGGTACCGGGGAGAAAGGCAAGAGTGTCTCTTTGGGCCAGGAGGCCTGCAGTGTTCACGGACCGGGGGGGGGGCCTCGGGCAGACAGCAGCGACGCACGAGGCGTTCCAGGAAAACGAGCGAAATTAACTCAGCAAATGGAATCACCGCAAGAGCCTGATCAGAGTGAAAGCTGCAGGCAGGCCACTGGCTGCTAGGCGGTGCCCACCCCCCACCCGGCTGGCCGCACCGAGAGCCACGCTGCTCACAGGCACAGAGCACGCAGAGCAAAGGAGCGCGTGTGGTCAAGGAACGACGGTGGCACCGTGTTCCCACGCAGCTGCGCCTGAGGAGGTGACGCGGGCGGCCTGGCGCGTAGTAAGGAACAGGGACTCCGCAGCCAGGCCCACGCAGGCTTCCGCCTGGAGCCACCCTCCTCTGCGGGGACAAGCGTGGATGACATCAGGACGCTACCAAGCCCTGTGTCCCAGCGAGCGGAGGACGAACGACCCCAGGGCTCTGCAGGGCTCTGGAGAAAGCAGCAGCGTGCGTGGCCAGGGCGGGCACAGCCACGCAGGCCCGGCCCACTCCTCAGGACAGGGCTCCCCACACGGACAGGCTGGGAGCGGGAGGCAGGAGAAGCCTCAGGCTGCGCCGCCATGAGCTATGCCCGGTTCCCGTCAACGGCCACAGAATCAGGCTGGCATATGACCGGAGGGAGGGGCAAGAGATCACGGGAAATGGAGACGTGCAAACCAACAGGCTGACAGAGGAAGGGCTGGCCCGGGGGAGGATCGCAAAAGAAAGCTTCTAAATCGTAAACCCACAGCACCAAGTTCTGGCTCTTGCCAGACGAATCTGGAAAACTGGAAAAAGGGTGGGACGGAAGTGACCGAGCCCCCTGGGACCGGCAGCCGCACGGCAGGCCCGGGGCTGGGACGGCGGAACTCAGAGGGGCTCGGAGGTGGCGTCACAGCCGACAGGCTCCTGCACTTACTGACTGACGTGCGGCGGAACTTATGAATGTAGCCGCAGTAATGCTCCCGCAGCTCGGGCCCAGCGTTTCTCTCCACGTCGCTCTTCTCTCTTCTCTCCGGAACCAAGAAAATCAAGTCGTTTTCCTTGGGATGAAGCTGCTTCGCCAGTTCACACTCCTCAAGGTAAACTATGAGACAGGAGGGCGGCAGGTGTGGGAAGGCAGAGCCAGAGCCGCGGACAAAGCTCCACTCGGACTCGAGCTGCTGCGCGGCCCGGGGCCCCATGCGCGCCCCGAGGCGGCGGCCTGCCCGGCCAGCACCGCAGGCTCTGATGCCAGGGCGACGGTGCTTGTCTAGAACCCGCTACAAAGCCAAGACGGACGGAAGCACAACGTTCCAAGGGGCCCGGGGTACCACGGACTCAAGCATTCCCCAGCCTCAGCTTCCCAGGTAGCTGGGATGACAGGCGCGCACCACCACGCCCAGCTATTTTTTTGGAACTAGGTCTCGCTACGGGCCCCAGGCGGGACTCGAACTGCGATCCCTAGCCCCAGCCGCTTCGTAGGCTGAAGCTTACAGGCACGCGCCACCGTGCCTGGCCTGGGTAATGAGCTTTTTCCCATCAAGCTTAAAATTTTTAATTAAATTCTTTTGTTCTTCATTTCCAAAGCCCCAGGAGAAACTCAGAGACAGATTAGGAATACGTAAGAATGCTGAACCTACGGGTGACATCTCAAATGAGGGGACAGGATGGCGGCAAAGTAAACGGGAACAGAACAAGTCCTAGGAGAAGGGATTTCAGAGCCCGCTGACTCCCCGAAGTCCAGGACGCTGACCAGGAGGGGACAGGCAGCCCGCTCAGGCCCGCAGGGGTGGGGCCCGGCTCACCTGCTCGGAAGCACGGCTGGGCAGCTTCCTATCAATCAAGCACACCCACCCATCAGCGAGCTCGCGACCAGAGTTATCCCAGGGTAACAGAGGCCTCAGCCCACGCGCCCACGCAGGCGTGGAGGTGCGCCCTCACCGCCAGCTCACTCCCTGAAGGGCCCCAAGGCACCCCGTACCCTGCAGTAAGGCTCACAGCAGTCGCAGGGCGGAACAGCCCGTGCCCACCACTGCTGGGAGGATAGCGCAGGCCTCCCTGCCCGTGAAGGTGGGCGGTGCTGACACGTGGGGCGACGCGGTCCCTGCACCTCCCACAACGTGCTCCTCCCTCCACACTCGGGCTGGCGGCGTCACCCGTTGGCACGCTGGCCTGGCACCGTCGCTTCAGGCAGGCCTTCTGAGGCCGAGGGCGGAGCGGTATCGTCTGAGCTGGACGGAGGGCACGGCGGGTGGCGGAGGCTACACCGGGCCTGGGGAACGCACCGCCTTCACGGCTGCCCTGCTGGGAAGCCCCCGCCCGCCCAAAGCTCCACCTGCAGGAGTAAGACCGCCGAGCACGGCAGGGTCGTGCCTCTGGCAGGAGCCTGCTCTTCAGCGGCTGCTCACCCCGGGGCCTGCAGGTGGGACGTGCCGGAAGGCCCGCGCCGATACTGTCCTGCACGCAGTGACGCCTCTGGCCGGAATCAAAAGAGAAGACTAATTTTTTTTTTTGAGACCAGATCTCGCTATTTTTGCCCGTGGAACCTCAGGCTCACATTGCCCAGAGTACCACAGACTCAAGCGATCCCCAGCCTCCGCCTCCCAGGTGGCTGGGATGACAGGTGCGTGCCACCACGCCCAGCTGGTTTTTGGGGACTAGGTCTCGCTCAGATTCAAAAAAGAAACCAGTTGATGCAGTGTCACCTGGCTTTCCGAGGTGACCACGACGGCTAACAGGACCTGTTCTCACAGGCCAAGCCCAGGGCTCCTAAAGGGCATGGAATGGCCAGCACCACAGAGCAGACTTACCTCACCGCTGCAGGGGACCCTACGGATCATTCTGCCATGAAAACGCCATGGCCAAAGGCACCGACTGCTGCCAACACTGAACACAGCCAAGGCAGCCAGCTGAAGAAGAAGGTGCCGGCGCCCCCTAGTGGCTGAAATCATGACTCTCACAGTGTAACTGCCCCCGTAACTACGCTTGTTAAGGTTTCAAACGTCCTGTGTAAAAATACCACAAATTCCGTATGGGAACCATTACCTCCCGGAAAATCCAACCAATTAACATTTCCTCTTCAGCAGAAGCCTCCCATGATTACAAGAGGCCCAAGTTACTAAGAAAGGACTCACCCACAAACTCCCAGGTTCTTTTATAATCGGCAGGAAATTTTCGTAAATGCAACTGATAGAATTTCTCTTTATTTGGAGAGCTGATCCATTCCTGTGCCACCTGCACAAAACGAAACAAGAAAGTTAAACCACTCTGGAAAGGTAGTGCCAAACGGCAGACATTTTCAAAGCCCGTGACAGTGAAATGTACAACCCAGAGTCCTCAGTAAACAGAACCTAGAATCCCAAGTGAAAGAAACACTGCAATTCCTCTTGACGCTGCCCTGGAAGTCGCAGCTGATGCAGGGGGATGAAAAGTAGCCTCACAGGGGAAGAAGAGAGAAAACGTCTTCACAGATGATGCGGCCACTTACACAGACAGAAGACTCCCAGAATCAATAAACAATTGAGGCAAAGTTGCAGGACACAAAGTAACAATACCAAAGCAGGTGGAGCCTGCGGAGGAGTGGGGCGGGTGGAAGAGATGGCGGTCAGCACCTATAAGCACCCCCCAAAGGTGTGGCTAACAAAGCAGAACGGCGGAGACCAGGCCCGCACCCCAAAGCCCTCCAAGCTGGGCTGCAGACCGAGCGCGCTCCCAGCCAACCTCGCCAGCTCCCGGAGCCTCCCACAGCCAGCTCACTCCCGGCCGCACAGGGGCGAGGACTGCATGAGCCTCCCTCCAGGCAGCAGCTGGCAAGGCAGTGAGGCTTTGCCACAGCACCCCCAGCCCCACAGGACTCCGCGGGGAGCCGGGACCCGGTCCCCGGGCGGAGCGCCCCAGCCCGCGGCTTCTGGCCCAAGAGACCTGCGGCGGTGCAGGCCGTCCTGTGCCGGAGGGCGACACAGGCAAAGGCAGCGACGCTGGACTCAGACCTTACACCCGACAGACACGAGCTGGACGCGGCCCACAGGTCCCAGCTCTCCACGCACACGCCACGCGCAAGCCCAGTCGGCGCCACCCAGCGGCGGTCCCGCCAGAGCCCAGCGCAGCAGCGGCGGTCCCGCCCGCGACCCCGGGTGTGGGCTGCCTGGGCCTCGGCACCAGCAGCGCAGCGTCCGCACGCGGACAGACCCCCAGCGCGGCACAGCTCACCTCTCCGAAGGTGGCCGCCGTTGAGGGCCCCGAGCCCGGCCGAGACACGCAGGCCCAGGCAGAAAGCCTGGCTGCACCCTACGCAGCCCCCGAGGCGCGACCCTGGGGATTTTATTGAAACTGGAATCCCTCGGAAGCACAGCCCCAGAGAGGGCAGACACCACAGGCTCGGGGAGAACACCGTCACCGGACACACGGAGAAGCCCTAAAACGCAGCAGGAAAACAACTAGCAAATGGGGGACAGACCTGACACCTCCGGTCACCGCAGCGCACGCAGACGGCCAGCCTGCGAGGCACGCCACAGCTACGCCACGGGGGGGGGCTGCAAACTAAAGCGAGGCACGCTGCCCGCCCGGCAGAAGGGCCACCGCCCACGGGGGGGAGGGGGGATAGCGTGAGCCTCCGCAACCCCAGGAAGCCGAGCCCGGCCGGCCACGCACCAGCACGCGGGAAGCGTCCGCCACACAGACGCCCAGTGCTTCCCTCCTGCCAAGCCTGCAGCTGCCGAGGTGCCCGCGTGGGGAGCAGCCCCCAGGAGCACCCGGGGCACGGGGCGTCACGCAGCAGAGAAGGACGGGCTCTGGCCACGGAAAGACCCGGACCGGCCCCGAGGTGCGCGTCGACCGGACCGGGAGCAGCCACCCCAAAGTCACCGGGCTCCAACCGCACGACAGGGGCCAGGTGCCTCGACAGCGCGTGGGAAGGCCAGGGGCCGCGGGGGCAGGGAGGGGCAGGGACGAGCATGCGCAGACCGCGCCCCGCGGGACTCGAGCCGCGCAGGGAAGCGAAAGGAGGCGCCCGTCCTCCCCCCTCTGCCATGTCACGGAGCTTGTGAGGAGCTCGTGACGCCAGGCGCGGGCGGCGGCTCTGGGCGTGACAGCAGAGAGGGGCAGCCCTCCCTGGACAGACGGACCGCTGGGGCACGGGGGCGGCCAGGGGCCCTGCGCTCGGCTCACCGCTCTGTGCACCTGCCACGGCTCGAGCAGAAACGCCTAAGGACCGCGGCGGCCGCAGGAAGCTGCCCCCCGCGCACCGCCTGGCCGGCAGCCCCGGCCACGGGCAGCTCTCCAACAGCCTGGCTCCGTCCCTTGCATGGACCGGCCCCGTTTCCAGGCACAGCAGCCGCCCGAGGCCCAGGGCTGCCGAGTGGCGCCCAGAGCTGCTGCTGCCCCGGTCAGCAGCCCGAGACTGGCCGCAGACTCACCAGCTTCGCAAGCCAGCCCGGCCCTGCCGGCTCCCGATGCTCGGGTACCACCGCCCGGTCCCTTCCTCAAGCCGCAATCTCAGCAGCTTCCCTGGAGGAGCCCTTTAGAGCTAGAGAACCGTGAGTTTAGAAAGAGACACTAGAGCTGGGCGTGATGGCAGGCACCTGTAATCCCAGCTCCCTGGGAGGCTGAGGCTGGGGATTACTTGAGTTCGCGGGTTCGAGACTACCCCGGGCAACGTAGCGCGACCTGGTCTCTAAACAGGAACAAGCGAAAACAACAGAAAGAGACGCTGGTTCACATAAACTTGAGGGCCTGAAGCTTTTGAAAAAGCTCTTTCGGGCTGTTAGCGTTTCATCGAGTCGCTCGGCCAGGCAGCAGAGCACGGGGCTCTTAAGTCTTTCAGCTCTCAGGTCGACGATCGGCCTGGGCCACGGGGACGCTCGCCGCTGAAGACCGCCTGCCCTGCGTGGTCTCACACACGGGCCACCCGGCAGAGACCCCACAACGGGCGTGTGACCGGGATGGGGTGCAGGGGGAGGCGGGGCTTAAGTGGCGCAGAGAAGAGGACCATGAGCCTGTCATCCGCTCACGGGCGCAGACTCGGTCCGCGGCGGTCCCACCAGCCCAGCACCCGAATCCCGGTCAAGGCACCGCAGCAAGCAAGGCCATGGCGTCCTCAAGGCGCACTGCACATCCTCAGCGGCGGGGGTGGGGCGGGCGGCGCGCGGGGGGGTGGGGAGGAAGGTGCCACAGCGGCTGTCTTCTCCCCACACAGGCAGGGCGCTGTCCCTCCCCTCGGACCAAGACCACCACTTAGTTCTCTTGCGGCCTCTGGCCTGGGCACGACGCAGGGGGCGCCTGCGGGGCAGTGGTCCGGAGCCTGCGCCCCGAGCTGCCCCCACCGCAGGACCTGGCATGCAGGTGGCCTCGGCGGGGGCAGGCCAGCCTTTCACCCGGCTCCTCGGGGCCGCGGGCCCGCACCTACCGTTTCAAACGTGTTCACGACCACCAGGGGGAAGAAGATGCCGAGGTACTCTCTGTAGTCCTGGAACCGGACGGGCACCGACCTGGAGATGGACTGGCACAGGCTCGCGGGGGGGCCGCGCTGGTCGAAGGCCACGAACATGTCGTATTTCCACTTGAGCACCTCCCTGACGAAGGTGTCGCAGATGGACGGCGGCGGCAGGAGGCTGCTCCCGGAGGCCGGCAGGAAGGACATGCTGTCCGCGAAGGGCAGCTTGTGCAGCGGCCTGCCAGCGCCCAGGTTCATGGCGTCCCCCAGGGAGGTGGGAGACCCCGCGGCAGGCTGGGGTGCTTTCGGCGCCGACTGCGCCCCGCTGGGCTTGCTCTTCAGCGCGGACAGGAGCGCCGCGGCACTTTCCAGGGACCTGGAGAGGTTCGCGGTGCGCGACGCGCCGCTCGAGCTGAAGACCTTGGTCGTGGAGGGCCGCAGCGGCTTCGCCGCCGAGAGCGGCAGGCCCGGCTTCCGGAACACGTCCTCATCCGCCGCCTTGGCCTCCGCGTGCCTTGCGCAGAGGTCGCCGGGGGTCCCCGCGGGCTCCCCGCAGTCTCTGTGCCTGCAGGCCAGGCTGCTCGGGGCCTCCAGCACGGGCCGGCCCGGAGACGCTTCCCCTGGAGCCGGAACCGCAGCTCTGCCGTGGGCCGGCCCCACGCCGCGGTCCTCGGGCTCCATCTGCGAGCACAGATCCATGTCCATCGGGTCGTTCTGTGTCAGAAACAAGCTCTCGTCCTCCATGTCGCTGTCGGCCTCCGGCCCGGGCTCCTTCGGCGCCGTCACCTCTGGGCGAGCCGGGCGGCCGCCTCCGTCCCCAGGGGCCTCTGAGGCGGAGTGAGCTACCTCGCCGGCCGGGAGGCTTCCGCCCAGCGCCGCAGGCTCACGCTGCTTGGCAGCAGCAGCGCCATCCGTCCCCTCGGAAGCGGAGCTTGCGCTCACGGGCTCGGGTCCAGCAGACACGCACTGGGCTGGCGGCTGCCCCTGACCGGCGGCCCCGGCGACGGCACCTCCGCTAACATCTGACCGGCTGGACGCGGACGCGTCGCAACTCGGTGCTGCATGTGGTCGTGC
>PVHY01034686.1:0-10282 GCA_004024945.1 Uropsilus gracilis | reverse complement strand
GCTGACCCAGAGTGGACACCTGTATGTGGGCTGGGCTCCCGTGCAGAGCTGCAGGGTCGGGTTGGCTGGATTTCATGAGCAGGGGGCCGGCCCTATTTGCATGTCTCCTGCTATATAGCAGCTCTCGGCCGGTGTCTGTGGAGAGAGAAGCTCGAGGAGGGTCATGGGGACTCTGGGGCCATAATAGCTGTGTGACCATGTGACATTGATGGGTACAGAGCTGGGTGAACCTGAGCACATGTTATGAGCAGCTCCCGTGCATGTGCTCAGCAGGTGCACAGTTGGGTCTTCCTCTTGCACAATTGTCAATGTGTTTTGTGCAATATGTTCTCCAGCTAAGAGAGTTATTTTTGCTTTTCATAGTCTCCTTTTTAAGGAGGCTTTTTGTGGATGTAACCTGTTCGATTTTATTTTTATTTCTCCTTAGACTTGTACGCCTGTCCGTAATGATGTCACTGAAGCCAAAGCTGGGGTGTGTGTATTTGTCCTGTGTTGCATTTGTCCTGCATTTGTTCTGTGTTGATTTGCACAGCTCCGTTGGGAAATGATCCCCCTGTCCTTGGACAGAGAACTGGGTCAGAAACCCCCGGTGTATTTGTACAGTGGACCCCCCTCAGCTACGCAAAGGATGAAGTCCTGCCATTGTAACAACGCAGGCAGAGCTGGAGGAGATGATGCTGAGTGAAGCATGTCAGGAGGAGGAAGCAAGATGCTGGATGGTCTCACTCCCGTGCGGGATATGGAGACAGAGAGCTAATAACAAACTCTTGACAAGTAACTGCGAAACCGAGACCCCCAGAAAGGGAGGGGAAGGACATGGGGAGAGAGGATCCCTTGGATTGGGGCGGGGCTGGACTCTGGTGGGGGCAGATACTGAAGGTCCATCCTTCTAGAGGCCAGAAGCTAGAGCTGTGGGAGATGCTGAGAGGTGAGCACACTTTTCTCCATGACCACAATAGCCGAGTGTCAGTGCAGCCTTGACGATGAGGTCGTGTCATTTATCTTCCCATCACAAATGTGCCAAACTGGAAGTCACCACGCAGGGAAACCTGGGAGAGCTTCAGGGTCAGAGACTTTAGCATCAATGACATGGTGACCACGAAGTAGCGAGGAGATGACATTAGGCATAGTTTACACCCGAGGGGAAGGGACCTTTCCTGTGGCCTGGATGGACAGGATTTTCTCTCGGACATCCCCACACTGAGGGTGGAGCAGCCTCCTCCTGTCACCAGCTCAGGGACGCGACCGTGTCTGTGAGAGAATATTTTGAAGGGAAACCATCCCAGCTGCAGGCTGGGCTAAGGACCCGTGGCCTCGGGTGATCCCTGGTGGCTGTGCCCCTGGGTGCTGAACCCTCATTGTGGTCCTGGCAGGGGATGGACTCTGGGTTCACACTCACCCCTCACCCCTCAGGACCTGAGTGCTCACCACCCCCGACAATGCTGACCAGTGGTGACCAGGAGGAATCCTGGTCCCAGACCCTGGCCCTCGAAGCTGCCCATAGCAGCGACCATTATCAGAACACAGAACCTGACTCAGAGCCTGTGCTTTCCGCTGACCCCAGCATTAGAGGGGCTCACAGCCCCCATGGTCATGACCAAGGATACAGGGTGTTCCAGCTCGTGGCCCTGGATGCTGAGCTGGAGTCACCATCCTGGCCGCCTTTGGGCTGATCCTGCAGATCCGGCCACTACACGTGCTGCTGCCCATCGATGACCCACCCCTGACTGTGCCCTGGTCCCTTGCCGAGTCCTGTTGAGGCTGCCTGGCATCTGCCTGTCAGACCCTGAACCCTGAACCCTGTGCTCAGACGAGCCAGAGTCCACTGCCCAGGGACGATGACCCGCAGGACCATGCGCTGCCGGGTGGTTGGAGGAGGACACAGCTGGTGGCACTGATGTCTTGTGTCCACTGACCAGGCAGGGCATGGCTGAGTGGAGCCCCCATGTCTGTGAACTGGACGGGCCCAGCAGGGAGCAGCGAGGGGCTAAGAGCAGGAACATGCTGCCCGCAGCTACTGCCCTACACCCCTGGGTATTGGGGAGTGGGAAGGACCAGGCTCAGGGCACCCCTCCCCAAGACCCTCAGTTTCTCCCAGCACCATCCTGCCGAGTGTCCATCCACACAGGCCTCTTGTCCAGGAGACCGTGTGAGCAGCTGCTTTCTTGCCCTGGACTTGTGAGGCTCATGGCTCGTGTCCTAAACTCCTCTGCGGAAGCTGCGGGTAAGCAGAACTGGGGGAGCAGAGCCAGAGTGGCTCCCAGCCACCCACTCGGCCCTGTCGGCTCATTCCTGCTTTTGGCCGCTGTCATGCCCACAACACTAGTCTGCATTCGCGCCAAGTTGTCGTTGTGGAAAGTCGTGATCTGAGCCCAGTTACAGGCAACATTTGTCTACACTGCACACCTTCCCATGTGGGCAGCAGCATGGACGCCAGGCGGCCTGGAAAGAGGAGCAGGGCTGGGCTCTCCTCCCTGGGTGGAGGTTTCAGACCCATCGGGTCAGGGAGACGCCGTCGCTGGGGCTCGTAGGTTCTGTTTCCCAGTGAAGACTCGTGTCTCCTTCTGAGCTGATCAGGATCCCTAACCCCTGCGTGGAGCTGATTTTTCCGCATGTTTAACCCCCACTGATGCGGTCACTGTGATTCTGTCCTTGTGGAAACAGCATTCGGAGTTTCAGCATTAGAAACACGACTCAGAAGACACCTTCACTCCTCACTGTCCCCGCTCTGGTCTGCTCAAACCTCAGGGTCTCTCCTGCTCCACAAATCACCTCAAATGTCAGTCAGGAAACCCCACCCTCCAGGTGTTTCCTGAGGCCCTGGTGTCCTGAGGAGCAACTGTATCCCAGTGCCCCCTGCTGGTCCTGGGCATACCCAGCCCAGGCCTGTCCCTGTAGGGTTTGTGTGTGGGTTCACACTCACTCCCCTCAGTGTCTCGCACAGTAATGCACGACCGTGTCCTTGGCTCTCAGGCTGCTCATCTGCAGATACAGCACATTCTTACTGTTGTCTGGAGATGGTGAACCAGCCCTTCACAGAGTCTGTGTACTTTATGTAACTACTATCATAACTAATCACTGCCAACCACTGCAGCTCCTTCCCTGGAGCCTGGCGGACCCAATTCATGTGGTAGTTGCTGATGTCAAACCCAGAGGCTACACAAGAGAGTCTCAGAGACCCCCCAGGCTGCACCAAGTCTCCCCCAGACTCCACCAGGTGCTCCGCACACTGGACACCTGCAAACACAGACAAAGCCCATCAGGACCCTGGCTCATGTCGATGGCTTCTTCACCTCCTGTCCCCTCCCCTCCTTGGGGCCTCCTGTTCCCCAGGAATTACCTCCCAGAAGAGCCACGAGGAGCAGCCAGCTCAGCCAAGGCTTCATGGCAAGTGTCCGCGTTCAGCGCTGACCCTGAGTGAACACCTGGATGCGGGCTGGGCTCCTGTGCAGAGCTGCAGGGTCAGGGTCTGGCTGGCTGGTTTTCATGAACAGGGGGCAGGCCCTATTTGCATGTCTCCTGCCATATTGCCGTGCACTGAGTGTGGCCTCCTCAGTCTATCAGGTCAGCTGCAACTAGCCCATGACCTGTGCAGGGTCCTGCAATTTGTCCCTGGAATACAGGGTGGGTCCCCTCCCATCCTTTCCTCCTGCAGGAAACTTGCCTGGACTCTCAGCTGCTGCATTGTGGGAAGGGAAGCCTGATCTAGATCAGATGCAAAGTGACCTGTGTCCTGCTGGTGGTCAGTGAGTCCATATTGTCTGCCCATGAAGGCACAGCTGGGTGTACAGAGGAACTGCTGTTCTCAGCCCAGGGGAATGTACCTCACATGCCAAAGGCATCAGATTCCTCACTGGCCACATGGGATTATTGGGGTGTGGGCTACACACACCACCCTTCTCCCCCTTCTGACCATCTTGGAGTGCAGGCTCCAGGCAGCCCCCAGGCCACATGCAGCTGCTTCACGGGTGAATTCCCTCCCCGCCTCCCCATTTCCTGAGCTGCACGGTGACCCATCCCCCGGGTCCATGAGCACAGCCACTGGGCCGCCGCGGTTGTCCTGGGCACTGCCATGTTGTGGGCTCGGGTCCAGCAGGCCCGACTCATTCACAGAGGACACAGGGGAACCCTGCCTCCGGGACCAATAATCTGACACCCCGGGACGTGGTACCGGGCTCTCTGTGTTCTCACCGGGGAGCCCTGAGCCCAGGTTCATCCTGGTGTCTCTGAGGGGACAGGTCAGTCACCCAGGATTTCCTCTGAGGCCTCAAGACCTTCATGGAGTCCTGTGTCTCACTCCACAGACCGGACTCGTCTCCCTTCCAAGCACAGACCCGGCGGAGTTAGAAACCCCACCCCAGCCCTGTCACCTGTGGGCACATGGTTGCCCAGACATGCCCGAGGTGCAAAGGGTCTGTCCACATGCAGTGAGGTCCCATCCACCTCTGGCCCTTCATGGGGAGGGGACCTGAGACAACAAGATGGACACAAAGAGCCTTCTCCTCATCCTGGCCAACCATCAGCCCTCCCGAGGTCTCAGTGGCCCTCCTGGCTGTGTGGAATCCGCCGGCTCCTTCCCCGGGCACCATACCCGTCCAGGCAGGGCTACTGCTGCTCAGGCCACAGAAGAACAGCCTTGGCGCATCGAGTGTGTGTAACAAGCCTTTCCTAGCGAAGCCCGGGATGACGCAGGCAGGGAGCAGACAGGGGGCAGACACGGAGGCAGGAGAGAGGGATGGAGCAGGACCCGAACCCCAGCCTCTCACCCTGGCAGCCCTGCAGCTGCAGAGCTGACACACTGTGGCCAGGAGGCTCTTGCCCATCTTGGGCCCATCCGGCCTTGGCTGGACGTGCGTCCTCGGGACGCTGGATGCAGAACTGGCCCATTCCAAGCTGAGCTGTCCTGGCCATGAAGGTGGGAAGGAGCCCAGGGACCCCAGGGTGCTCACCGAGGAGGGCGGAGCCCTGGAGTCAGCGGGTCAAACTCCAAAGTTTAGTGATGTGGACGATCATCATGAACAAAGGAAGGAGATGGACGTAGGCGGGGCAGCTGGGGACACAGGTTCTTGGATCTGCTCGACTCCAGCTGCTCACACAGCCTTTACAGAAGGTTACCATACATGCTGTGTCAGAAGCTGTCATCACATGGTGGTCACTTGCTCTGAGGCTCGTTACTTTCAAGGACAAAACAGTGGCTACGAGCTTTCCTCAGACGCGATAGCATTTAGCTCTTAGCAGAGTCTCGCACAATAGCCAATTCTAAAACTTGGTCCCTCTCAGGAGAGCGCCAGGCCCTCTTGGACACTAGCCACTGTCCGTGTGGGCGGCTGCAGTCAGCAGGCACCAACCCAGCCCCACCGGCCTTCCAGAAGGACAGGCTGCCCATGGGCACATACCTGGCTGCTGGTTACCAGCAGGGAAGGTTTGACCTCTGCCCCCTGACCTGGGATCCACTCCCCGCTGGGTGGGCTGGGCTCTCCTGGTCCAGGGAGGGTTCCCCCGTGCCTGAAGACCCTGCTCCCCAGCTGCTGAGCAGAGCTGGCCTGGGGTCGGGACGCTGTGCTGCTGGGTCAGGTCTGGGGACCAAGCTCCTGAGAAGGGCAGGGAGACTCAGGGCTCAGGGGCCACCCAGGGGGTGTCGCTCAGGATGGGCTTTGGGACCCGGGAAGGAGGAGCCTGATGGGGGTCCATGGAGATGGTGTGGGGGTTAATGATGGAGGATTCAGTGACCTTCAGGGAAGGAGAGCCGATGTCCTGGATTTGGTGTGAGGCCCCCATTGGCCTAATTGGACATTGCAGGAAAAGGCTTGGGTCTTGGGGAGATGGAGCCATGAGCACATTCAGGGTCTCCCAGGGAACGCTGACCTGCGTCCTTGGGTTTGCCCCAATGCATTATCTTTAGTCCATGGTGTAGGCCATGTGCTCCAGTTCTCTGCTGTGCTGGAGCCACACCCTCCTAGACAACTGTGGCGCCTCACCTTCACTAGGCTCATGGGGACATGACCCCAAGCCAGGGAAGACGAACTTCGGGGCGTCTGGTTGTGCAGAAGCTGCACAGAGGCCTGGAGCAGGTGCAGGAAGAGGATCCCGCTCTGCTGAGGCCTCATCTGGGAGCAGATGGATCCCCAACTCCTGTGAGGGCTCACGAGGAGTGTGGGTATGGGAGCCCATCAATGCAGAACCAGGGCCCCTTGGGGCTGAGGGCTTGAAGAGGGAGCCCCCCACAGGGAGCCCTGGTCCCCCACATCCCTGTAGCTTCTCCAGGGTTGTGGTCTGTGCTCTGAACTTCCTGTGCCTCCCAGGCTCCTTGGCCCCTGGTATCCTGATCATACCCCAGAGGTCTGCCCCAACCAAGCCCCAGTGCCTGCTGGGCTTGTGTCTGGGCTCACACCCACTCCTGTGTCCCTCTTTCACACAGTAACACATGGCCGTGTCCTCGGCTCTCAGGCTGCTCATCTGCAGATACAGCGAGTTCTTGGTGTTGTCTCTGAGATGGTGAATCAGCCCTTCACCAATCTACATAGTCTGTGCTACCACCAGGATAAATCTGCGTAACCCATTGCAGTCCGTTCCCTTGAGCCTGGCGGACCCAGTGCATGTTGTAGCTGCTGAAGTTAAATCCAGTGGCTGCACAGGAGAGTCTCAGAGACCCCCCAGGCTGCACCAAGTCTCCCCCAGACACCACTAGCTGCTCCACACGCTGGACACCTGCAAACATCTGGATTCTGGCTCAAGTCCATGGCTTCTCTCCCTCCTGTCCCCTTCCCTCCTTGGAGTCTCCTGTTCCCCAGGAACTACCTCCAAGAAGAGCCATGAGGAGCAGCCAGCTCAGTCTAGGTTCCATGACTAGTCCCTGTTCAGAGCAGACCCCGAGTGGACACCTGGACCTTGGACTGGGCTGCTGTGCAGAGCTGCAGTGTCTGGCTTGCTGGTTTTCATGAGCAGGGGGCCAGCCCTATTTGCATGTCTCCTGCTATATAGAAGGTCTGGGCTGGTGTCTGTGGAGAGAGGAGCTGAGGAGGGTCCTGGGGACTCTGGGGCCATAATAGCTGTGTGAGGATGTGACTTTATTGGGGACAGAGCTGGGTGGACCTGAGCACATATGATGAGCAGTTCTGGTGCATGTACTTAGCAGGTGCTCTATTGTGTCTTTCTCTTGCACAAGTTCTATATATTTTGGATTCCACCTTTTGTCAGATGTGTTTTTGCAAATAGTTTTCCCATCTAAGAGAGTTATTCTTACTTTTCATAATGTCTTTTTCATGAAATTTTTCATGTGATGTACCAGTTCGATTTTATTTATTTATTCCTCTTGCCTTGAACACTTGTCCGTAAAATGATATCACTGAACCCAAAGGTGAGGTGTGTGTAGCTGTATTTGTCCTGTGTTGGTTTACAAGCTCAGTTAAGAAATACTCTCCCTGTCTTTAGACAGAGGACTGGGTCCGAAAACCAAGGTGTATTTTAGCAGTGGATACTACTCAGCTATATAAAAGATGATGTCCTGCCATTTGCAGCAACACAAATGGAGCTGGAAAGGTTGATGTGACTGAAATCCATCAGGAGGAGGAAGACAAGTGGTGGATGGTCTCACTCCCATGCGGGATGTGGAGACAGAGAGCAAATAAAAAGCTCTTGACATGTGACTGCAAAACCGAGGCCCCCAGAGAGGGAGGGGAAGGACATGGGGGAGAGAGGATCCCCTGGAATGTGGTGGTTGCCGGGCCTCTGGTGGGGTCTAACTCCGAAGATTCATCCTTGGAGCGGCCAGAAGTTAGAGCTGTGGGAGACGCCAAGAGGTGAGAACACTTTCCTCCATGACCACAATAGCCGAGTGTCAGTGCAGCCATGACGATGAGGTCATGTCACTTATCTTCCCGTCACAATTGTGCCAAACTGGAAGTCATCATGCAGGGAAGCCTGGGAGAGATTCAGCGCCAGAGACTTTAGCATCGATGACCTGGTGACACCAAGGGGGTGAGGAGACGATGTCGGGCATAGTTTACAACCAAAGTTAAGGACCTCTTATGTGCCCCAGATGGACACGATTTTCTTTCTGATGTCCCCACACTGAAGGTGGAGCAGCCTCCTCCTGTCGCCTGCACAAGGATGCGACCATGTCTGTAACAGAATATTCTGAAGGGAAACCTTCCCAGCTGCAGGCCTGGCCTGAGGACCTTTGGCTTTGGACGCCCCCTGGTGGCTATACCCCTGGGTGCTGAGCCCCTTTCAGCCCTGTTCCAGGCTAGGGGTGGATTCCAGGTTACCACTCACGCTTCACCCCGCCGGCCCCACTCGCCCATCCTCCCGATGATGCTGACCAACTGGCAGCCAGGCAGGATCCCTGCGCCGAGACCACGGCTCTGCGAAGCTGCCCTCTACGGCCGAGTCATCAGGAGGCAGAAACCTAGCTCTGGCCCCACATTCCACCTGCTGACCCCCCAGTTGGTGGGGCTCACATCCCCCAAGGTCATGACCAAGGACATGGGTGGTGCCGGCTCACAGCCCTGGATGCTGAGCCAGAGTCACCCTCCTGGCCTCTCGCAGGCCACTACACACGGAGCTGCCTGTTGCTGACCCACCCCTGACCATGCCCCGGGCCCTTGCCAAGTCCTGCTGAGTCCGACGACATCTGCCTGTTGGACCCTGTGCCCTGAATCCTGTGTCCAGCATGAGCCAGAGTCCACTGTATGGGCACGCAGACCCGCAGGACCAGGTGCCCTGCAGGGTGGCCAAGAAGGGCCCAGCTGGTGGCACTGATGCCCCTGGGGGCGCGGCTTCTGGACACACCCAAAATTCCCAACACCAGCTCATTCCACAGCTTGTCAACCCCTCACAGGCAGGTCCTCAGTGTCGGGACAGCGCTGGCCCGTGTGAGTGGGCACCCAGGCCCCTGGGAACAGGGTGCTTAGAACTGGCCCAGTCATGACCCATCTTTCTCAGTCCAGGTGTATTTCTTGCCTGGTGAGAAAGGTCACCTCCATACTGTGGGACCTCGTGCTTTGAGTCACCCCGTAGTCCATGGGGTCCCCGGGCGACAGCCCCATCCCTATCCCCTCCTGTCTCAGGTTTGCATCAGGAGCTCTGTGCAGCCCGGCTCCACTAGGGGGGTGACCCGTTGTAGTTCCCTGAGGTCGGGCCTGGCCACGCCCTGCTGTGGGCACAGACACTGGGCTGGGCCTGAGGGGTCCTGGGGCTGCTGTCCAGGAGCGGGGCCTGCGCCTTGGCCACACAGCCTCTCCGACAGAGAGAGGTGCTGGGCTCCCCAACATGGAACTTCACGGCCCCACCCACAGGGGGCAGGTCACACCTCAGGAAGGGGCCTGCCTGCCGCTGAGCGGTGACCCCAACTGGGGCTCCCAACTGCCCACGTGCAGTGGTCTCTGCCTCCTGCGGGGACCACACTGCTGCTTCCCGGGACACACAGCAGCTGGAGGCCGAGACCCAAGTGTCCACGGGACGGGCCGACTGCGCGGCGAGTTCTGTCCAGTCGTGGGCTCGCTGGGCCCGGGAGAGCTGGCTCTGCTCTGGCCACACCCGGCTTCCTCCAGTTCCTGCAGTGACCCCAGAATGTCCACACTGCGGGGCGGGGTCAGGGCCTGGGCTGGTCCCATGTGTGTCCCCGCTCCTGCCCATTGTCCCTGTCTCTCTCAGGAGTGTGGATCTTGTCCCCGTCCTATCCCCCTGACCAGGAGGGGCTCTAGCTCAACAGAGCCCCCACCTTTGCAGACAGAAGGGACCCAGACAGGAGCAGAGAGGGCCTGGGGTTGGAACGGGCTCCTGCAGCTGCCGCTCAGCACACCTGGAGGTTGGGGAGCAGGAACAGCCAGGCTGAGGGGACCTCTCCTCATGGACGCTCAGTCACCCACAGTGCTGTCCTGCCCAGTGTCCATCCACACAGGGTTGATGAGAGTAAGCCCGCAGGACGCCTCTAGCCCCAGGCTGGCAGAGGGGCCCAGGCGCTACCCAGGGCTCAGCCCTCAGGTCTGAGTGGACAGGACAGCATGGAGTACAGCTGGCAGCTGACGCTCCGAATGCCTCCCACCCTGTCTGCCCTTTGTGCAGGAGTCTGTCTGCTGCCCAGCCGAGGCCAGTCCCGCAGGGTTTGGTGTGGGGGACATGGCTGGAGCTGAAACCAGGGGAGTGGTCCGAGAGCATCCGCGGAGATGGAGGGGCGAGGCCCAGGCTCTGTCGGGAGCTGAGCCAAAGCTTTATTCTCGGGGCTCAGGGTACTCTGCTTCCGCCCAAGTGGCCACTCCCAAGGCCAGCGTCCGCAGCAGGC
>PVHY01034685.1:0-10282 GCA_004024945.1 Uropsilus gracilis | reverse complement strand
ATTTATTTATTTATTTATTTATTTATTTATTTATTTTGAGACTAGGTCTCACTATTTTTTGCCCGTGGAGCCCCAAGCTCTCATTGCCCAGGGTACCACAGACTCAAGCAATCCCCAGCCTCAGCTTCCCAGGTAGCTGGGATGATAGGCACGCACCACCACGCCCAGCTATTTTTTTGGAACTAGGTCTCACTACGGGCCCCAGGTGGGACTCCAACCGCGATCCCTAGCCTCTGCCGCTTCATAGGCTAAAGCTTACAGGCACGAGCCACCGTGCCCGGCGGCCTTCTCTCAACTTTAAAGGAAAGCTGTACCCTGCTCATATCCTAAGTATTACTGAAAGTATTGTCCTGGGTGTGAAAATGTCTGAACCTCATTGAACGGAATAATTTAAATATGTAGGACTTCTGGGGGACAGTTCTAGGGACAACAAAGCATGTGTTCCATAATTATTAAACAGATAATAAAAATGTAAGTATCAATTTTTTTCAGGCTTCAGGTGGTCTACAAGGGCCTGGCCACTATGCAGAGACTCTCCATCCAAAGCTTTCATGACCTCTGAAGCACACTCTGGATTAGTGAGGCTGATGAAACCACATCCCTGGAATAACTGAGTCTCCTGGTTCTTGGCAACCACCTCTCATCCTTGTTGAACTTCAGCCTCCCCTGATTCCCCCAAGAAGAGCATCTCTTCTTCAAAGGACATGGCAGTGAATGAGTCCTGGAAGTTAAAAAGTGGAAAAACCACCAGAACAGCTATCACCAAGGAGTAGAGAGACTGGGGGTAAACATCAAATGTAAAATGCATGAAGAAGATTGTTTTTTCTTAAAATTCTCCTAGAGAATCAAGAGGATAAAGTCTAGAATTAGCTTTGCCTTTGAATTTCCTGGGGTGCAAAATATTTTATCTCCAGTTCTTGCATCCACACAGTGGAATGTTATTTAGAACTAAAAAGAAAGGAGCTACCAAGGCATGAAAATACACAGAGGAAATGTGAATGGGTGTTACTTTTACCCTGTGAAGTAAGTCAGCCTGAAAAGGCCATATCCTGTCTGATTCTAATTATATGAGATTCTGGTAAAGGCAGAACAATGAAGACACTACAAAGATCAGGGGTTTTCAGGAGATTGAGGGGAGGAAGAGGATGAATTAGTGAACTTTTAGGGCAATGAAGCTATTCTGTATAATACTAAAACAGTGGGTATATGTCATAACACATTTGTCTAAATCTGTAATATGAACAACCCTGAGAGTGAGCCATCAGGTAAAGGGTGACTATAACCTGTCAATGCTCCTTCATCGGTTGTAACAAATGTGCTGTTCTAGTACACCTGATGGGGGTGGTGGGGTGGTGTGCATGTGTGAAAGCAGGGGTTATTTGGGAAATCTCTGTATCTTCCTTTCAATTTTGCTGTAACCTAAAACTTCACTTTAAAAATGTATTAAAAAAAAAAACATAAACCAACAACAACAAAAAAAACCACCTCCTGTTCTGATGCTCTAACCCAGTCTATTTAAATTTAACCAACCCTAAACAGTGGATTTAGAGTGGTGGGTCTAACATTTGGATGCTTTACCAATAGTCAATTCTTTGTCTACTTGGGTTCATACTTCTCCCTACCCTCTAAGCCAGAAGTTTGGGTAGCTTTCATATCCCTACTTTGTTTTCAACTTTTAAATTCCTTATCCCAGGGTTTTAATTCTTTAATTTAATTTAATTCTTTATTTAGTGGAGGACACTTCACCTTGATATTTGAATCGGAAATAGCTGAAAGCAACTTTATTCTAAAACCAGTAACCACAATGTGGGGGGTGGGGGTGGGACAAGGAAGTAGAATGAACTGCCAAATTGCTTTTTTTTTTCTCCCCTAGTGCAGAGCTTTTAGTATGTGTTAGAGAATGAGGAAGGGAAAAAGAAAACATTAGAGAGATCATTTATGGATGACGTGAATAATGGGCATATTTCTCAAACTAATGCACTTTCTCTTGTTCTGTGTCTTCATGGAACTCTGAAACATATTGTACAATTTTAGGAATTAAGCAAATAATTTCCATTAAAAGGCAGGGGGAAAAAAGGAAAGACTTGCAACATAATTAGAAATCAACATGTAATCTTACTGGAGACCTCTGCCTCAGCCTGATCATGATCTAAAAAGGCTCATTTTACACCACTGTACTTACAGGTCCAAGGAGCTTGTTTCTGTACAAAATCCTCTGTCACTGTATTTTTTTAATTAAGATAGGATGAGAAGGTACTTAATTGACTTTTATTCCACATTTGTCTTCTCTGGAGACATCATTTCTGATTTCAGTCTGGTGTTTCTACCAGCTCCCCAGGAGGTCTTGAAGCCCTCATGTAAAGAGATTTCTCATATACACTCATTTCTCAGAGTTGCTGTGATCCCTGGAAATATTGCTACTCTCTGTCCATCCTGGAGGCATTAGTATCTAAAGAAATCAAGGTAAATATTGAGTCAGAACATTAGAACAGATAGATAACATGGATGTCACCTTTCCTCACCTTTTTTTCTCATTTTCCTCACCTTCCTCACCATTTTCTCTTATTTTACAAATAATCTAACAGTTCCAAGAATTCAGTGTCTCAGAGTTCCAAGGACTTTAAAGGTATCAAATTTTACCTCCCCAGAGTCAAACTTCAAGTCTTGCGTCCTGACACAGTGATCCTCGGTCTCATCCTGATAGTCATGTTCCTCAGTAACAGTCCCAAAAAGAGTAAAACCCTTTGGTTTTTCTGTTGAAATGATCCATTTTTGCTTTCCGGCATCTGATAGAAGACTAGGAAGGAAGGACAGAGGAGGAGTGTGGCTTTCTAAGTGTCTTCCTGGACTTGCATCATCAGCATCTCCTGGGAATGTGCTAGTAATACAAAATCTTGAACCCCAATGCCTCAAACCCAATGGATCAGACTCTGGAAGAGAAACCTAGGACATTGCTTTAATAAGTGTTCCAACTGACTCTGAGAGATACTAAAGTTTATCATGAATTTTGGTATAAAACCAATTTCAAGTTTGAAATCCTTGTTCACCTAGTCCTTCCCATCATAGAAAGAAACACCAGTCTTCTTGAAGTTATGAGGTAGGTCAAGTTAAAGGAGTTAAATTTAGCTCTTTCACAGCTAAATCTGTGAGGCTTCCTAGCTCAGCCTGTTTTCTTATCTAGCAAATGAAATAATAACCACAGGGGATTGTTGTGAGGCATAGCTGTGTAATTGATAAACTGCTTTCTAAAAAAAAAACCACTGTGACTCTGTGAGGGATTGCTACTTTGAAAAAAAAAATCCCTTTGGTAAGCCTACCTCGACACAGAAAGTGGTGGGCCCACCAACCAAGATGGATCTCTCTTAATAGGTGATTATGCTTAAGGAAACATATGCATTGTATCTTGGGTTATGATAAATAACTAAAATGTCATTTGGCACTTCATGCTTAGGAGTTGCTCTCTTAAATTTCATCATACTCAGTACTGTTTGTTTCCCCTCCCTTACCCCTATTAAATTTTTAAGTAGGAACGTGTTTGTTTATTTGTTTGCTTGTTTATTTATTTATTTATTTATTTATTTATTTATTTTATTTTTTTTTTAGACTAGGTCTCGCTATTTTATTTTTGCCTGTGGAGTCACAGGCTCACATTGCCCGGGGTACCACAGACTCAAGCAATCCTCAGCCTCAGCTTCCCAGGTAGCTGGGATTACAGGCACACGCCACCATGCCCAGCTATTTTGGGGGGACTAGGTCTCGTGCCTAAATGCCTCTGACGGGACTTGAACCGCGATCCCTGGCCCCAGCAGTGGCTTCCTAGGCTGCCGCTTACAGACATGCGCTACTATGCCCCGCCTGAAACTAAACATTTAAGCGTCATTTCTATCTTTTTTCTGTGAGCCATCAATTCATGTCTTTTGCACCTTTTCCCCTTTGGGCTTTTATTCTTATTGATTTAAGTTCTATATGTAAACCTGGAAATTATTCATTATTCATTATTATTCATCACATAAGTTATAGATGTAAATGTGAAAATTATTCATTTTACCATTGTATGAACTCTAAATATATGTCATTTGTTCTTATGGTGACTTTTGCCTTACGGATATTTTTATTTCTATATAATTGAATGTATCAATCTTTTAAATCTAGCTTTTGTTTTGCATTTTAGAAGATTTTCCTTATTTTGAGATCATAAAAACTTTTCTCATGGTTCTTTCATGTATTTCCAGATTTTTTTTTTTAGATTTAAACCTTTGAATTTTTGGAAATTTATGCTGCTGAACAGTGTGAGGTGTAGGTCCAAGTTATATTTTTGTAAATGGCTATCCACTTATTCTATTTTTTTTTTTTTTTTTTGAGACTAGGTCTCACTATTTTTGCCCAGGGTACCACAGACTCAAGCAATCCCCAGCCTCAGCTTCTCAGGTAGCTGGGATTACAGGTGCACACCACCACACCCAGTTATATACTTTTTGGAACTAGGTCTCACTACGTGGCCCTGGTGGGACTCGAACCGTGAGCCCTAGCGCTGGCTACTTCATAGGCTGAAGCTTACAGGCACGATCCACCGTGCCCGGCTTTATTCACTTATTCTAACACAAAATACAGTTCCACCTTTTTAAAAACAGATTTGAAAATTTACCTTTATTGTACTAAATTCCCATGTTTGTTTGGGTTTTTGTTTGTTTGCTTTTTTGTTTTTTGTTTTTTGTTTTTTTTTTTGAGACTAGGTTTCACTATTTTTGCCCATGGAACCGCAGGCTCTCGATGCCCGGGGTACCACAGACTCAAGCAATCCCAGCCTCAGCTTCCCAGGTAGCCAGGATGACAGGTGCCCGCCACCACGCCCAGCTATTTTTTGGAACTAGGTCTCACTATGGGGCCCAAGGGGGACTCGAACCGTGATCCTTAGCCCCAGCTGCTTTATAGGCTGAAGTTTACAGGCACAAGCCACCGTGCCAGCCTCCCATTTATATTTGGATATATATTTTTAAAATTTCTATTCTTTTTCATTAGTTACAGGTTTCCTGTGTCTCCAGTCTTTCCTTTTTTTTAATTGACTATATATATATATACTATATATATATACTATATATATATACTATATATATATATATATACTATATATATATATTCTTTCTTTTTTCTTTTTTTTTTTGAGACTAGGTCTCGCTAGTTTTGTCCGTGAAACCGCAGGCTCTCGTTGCCTGGGGTACCACGGACTCAAGCAATTCCTCAGCCTCAGCTTCCCAGGTAGCTGGGATTACAGGCGCGCGCCACCATACCCAGCTATTTTTTTTGGAACTAGGTCTCGCTACGGGCCCCAGGTGGGACTCGAACCGTGATCCCTAGCCCCGGCCGCTTCATAGGCTGAAGCTTACAGGCATGAGCCACCGTGCCTGGCCTATATATATTCTTGTATCGCCTATCCTTTCTTGATGGCAGAAGCCTGAATTTTTAATGATTATTTTCTTTCACTACCTGAGGAAAGATGATACCCAAATCAAATACAGAGAGTAAGTCATGATTGGCCTACACAGGTAATATTGGTAATCTTATTCCTTTTGGGTTTTGTTGGCTTATTTATGACCAATAGAACTTGAAGAGAAGTATACTCAGTAGCTATAAGTAATAAATGGAATCTATGAGATGTACAAAGGTGAATAGTGTTTGTCAGTTACACATATAAACCTGAAATTTAGAAGCGAGATCTGTAAGAAAGGTGTAATTTGGCCGGGCACAGTGGCTGGTGCCTGTAGCCTTCAGCCTATGAAGCGACTGGGGCTAGGGATGCGGTTCGAGTCCCGCTTGGGGCAACGCAGTGAGACCTAGTCCCAAAAAATAGCTGGGCACCGTGGCACATGCCTGTAATCCAGCTACCTGGGAAGCTGAGGCTGGGGATCTCTTGAGTCCGTGGTACCCCGGGCAATGTGAGCCTGCAGTTCCATGGGCAAAATATAGCAAGACCTAGTCTCAAAAAAAAAAAAAAAAAAAGAAAGGTGCAATTTTGCAATTTGGGTGATTATAACTGCATAGGTTATATTTAAATGGGATGAGATCATCAGGAGTATAAATTAGCAGATAAGAGGTTAAGATAATAAGCCCTGGAATTCTATGGCAGTTAGAGGTCAGAGAAATGCAAAGAAACCAAGGACATGCAGTGAGACAGAAGAACCAAAATAGTCAAGCATTATAGTAACCAAGGAGGAGTAAACTCTTAGCAGTATTTAGTGCTCTTGGTATGTCAACTATCAGTGAGGATTGGTTATTGCCAGTAAATTAATGCCTTGATGACCTTGAGAAAAGCATTTCTGTGGGGAATAGAGGAGGTGAAAATTTAACTAGATAGGGTACCATAGAAAATCAGAAATAAGAAGTGAAGACATCAAAATACAGGATAGGCCACCTTTGTGAGACATTTTGCACCAGAAAGAGCAGAGAAATGGTGCAGAAGCTGCACCATTTCATGGTGCAAGCTGGGTCAAGAGAGGTGTTTTGTTTGGTCTTCTACAGTGGAATTGATAAAGGGTAGTGATGCAGTTGAAAATTGTATGGGCGCCAAACTGCCCTGGTGGGCGGGGTCTGAGAGAAAGACCCAGGAGAAGAAACCATGCGGGGGAAAGGGCACATAAAAACAGGAGCCAGAGACAGGAGGGAGAGAGAGATGAGAATGGTCGACTGATAGAACCCCTGGAAGTCCCCTAGAAGAGTGAGCTGATCAAGGCAAGGAGCCATGGTGGGAAAGTGGCCAGCAGAGAAGTAGCTGGTATGGAGTTGGATGCCAGAATGGCAGGCTGGGGGTGACCAGAGACTGCTGAGGGCAGGCCTGGTAAATTTGGCTAGATACCACTTAAGGCAGGCCTGTTAAAGGAAGTGAATGGAGCCATGGCAAGGCAGCATATTTGGAAAGCTGAGTTTGCATCAGCATCTGTTGGAAAAATTGTGTTTTTTTTTTTTTAATTTTGAACTATAGAATTTATTTCAGGCTTAGAATGTATAAATAAAAGAAAATTAGGATACAAGAAGATATCAATATGACAAATATTACAAGTTTTAAAACTTTAAGACCACTTTAAATTTGGATACAATAATAGAAGTAACAAATGGGGATAGTCTCCAGGATCCTAGTTAGGAGATTTTTTAAAAAAATAATTTTAAAAAAATTTTGTGGGAAGAAAACAAGTTACATAGATACATATTACATAATTATGAAATTATTACCATAATTATGAAATTGTAATCATGCAAAATAATATATTATTTACTGATGTGTGATTTAAAAGTTTCAAATACCACTGGCATGGCAAACATCAGATCCAGTATATTAATTATTATTTCTGGGAATGTATAATAGGGAATAGGATAGAAGAGATATCTACAGAGAATGTCAACTATCTCTGTGATAGTTGTTCTTTTTTTTAAATTTAATTTATATTTTAAAAATTGCATATATATGTGTATATATATTTATATTACATTATTGCATTATTGTGAACCCCGGGGCTTTCCCACTTCACTAACACCTGTTAACCATCCTGATCTTTTGTGCTCTTTACCTCCCCCACCTTCTTCCCCCTCCTCCTCTCTCGCTCCATTGTTCAGTCCCATTGATTGTTTTTATTTTTCTTATTCGTTTGTTTGTTTTTACCTACATCCATCATATAAGTGAGACCATCCTGTATTTCTCTTTTTCTTTGTGGCTTATTTCTGTTAATATGAGTCTTTCTAGTTCCACCCACATTACTGCAAATGACATGTGTTTGTCCTCCTTGATTGATGCATATTATTCCATCGTGTATATGTATCACTTTTTTTTTTTTAAAGCTAATCATCTATTTTGGAGCATTTGGTTTGTTTCCAAATTTTGGCAATTGTAAACGGAGCTGCGATAAACATGCGCGTACAGGTGTCCTTTTGAATTAGTGTTTTCTGTTGGAAAAGTTTAAGAACCTTTGAGAAGCAGGGCAGTTCAGAATGCTGGGAAGAGAAGAAGCAGAGAAGATGCTTGAGAAGGACTGCGCCTGCAGGTTTTGAGGGGCATCATCTTGGACATGTGTTTGGGATCTTCGAGCTAAACGGTACTTGGGGTAAAATTACTGGCCACTTGTAGCATTAAGGACTTTTCCTTTTCCTGGTTAATTTTCCTTTTAAAAATACTGCTTTTTTCCTGTGGCTATTAGTTGGAGGGTTCTGCCCTATTTTGACCTGATATCAGAATAAATTCATGTTGCTATCCAATGGGAAAGAAAAGCAGAAAAATGATGATATAGAAGAGTAGGAGAATCCTGGATAAAGGCCTTTGAAAAAGAGAAGGTGTGGAAACTAGTACTGTGCAACTCTTAGTGTGATCTATGGACTATAGTTTAAAAGTGACATTTTGTAGATATTTGACAGAAAAAATATTTCTAATGAATCTTACATGAAAAAATATGACCTAGAGTCATCAAATTTATAGACAGTAAGTCAAATGTGATTGTCAGAGATGGGGGTATAGGAGGGAATGAGGAATTTTTGTTTAATCAGTATCTAGTTTCAATTTTGCCAGATGAAGAGTTCTGGAACTGGATGATGGTGATGATAGCACAACAATATGAATGCACTTAAGGGCATTGAACTGAACACTTTGAAAACAGTACCCTTAAAAAATGGTACACTGAATGTTTGGCTTAAAAAACTGAGCTTGTATTCTATATGCCACTTTTAATTTTCATTTTTCTAGTAATAACTTTTCATGGTATTTACAAAAATATAGATCTGTGGCTGAATGGGGAAGAAATAAAAAGCCCAAAATCTTTTAGTAAGATACTTTAAGAACTGAGGAAGGTTGACCTTACTTATAAGGCAAATTGGTCACTTGAATAAGGAAGGGAAGATAGGGTATGGGAGCAGAATTACATTAAAAGCAGAGTTATTGATAGGTTGGAAATGAGAGTTAGAGGTAGGCTGGAAATCGTGGTTGATGGTGGGGGTTAGTAGCGGTTCTCTTTTATTTTCTTAGTGAATTGGAAGCAAAACCATCAGTTAAGCGAGGATGAGGGAGGAAGTGTGGTAAGTTTAAAGAGATGTAAGATAGTTCTTCAGCAGGGTGGGAGAGTGTATGGAGCTGAAGAAATGTAGTAGCATAATCAAGGACCTGTTTGAGGACAGTAATATCAAATTCAGAGAGACCAGTTAGTCTGACTTGGATTTTTCTCCCTTATCCCCATTTTGTAGTTATTTCAGGAGTAGAGTTTTGTCAGATGAATACAAGGAAAAGAGAGAAGAGCTGGAGAAACTAAGGTGACAGCTTGGGAATGATTTTTCATGATGGACAGTCCAGTCTGTTCTAATCTGTTCAAGGTGAGGATACAAAGACAGTAGTATTAGATTTTGAGTCACAACAGCATTGCATTTTTGAAGTTTAGCATTAACGGGAATGAGCTACAAAAGTAGTAGGTGATGGGAGAGTTGTGTTAAAATTGAGATTATAGAGGAGTTACAGTTATTGGCAATGAGAAGATGTAAGGTGTGAAAATGGAAATGAGCGGCGGAGGCAAGGGTGATTCTTAGAAGAGAGTGACCTGATAGTCCTGGTACTGGAATAATCTAAGAAAACTGAAATCGCGAAGAATTATGACAATAGTAACGAGCGACAATGAACCAGCACCACGTGGGGCTATAGGTGACTGAAATAGGTGAGTGTTCCGGTCTTCTGTTATGACGCAATATTTAAAAACACTATTTTTAATGAGAGGATAGACTTTGAAGGGCTGAGGTCTCTCCAGGGTCGAGCGGAGGGGAATACAAGGTTGGACCCAGTCAGGTCTGGACTGGGCTGGCTCGCGAGCCTGCGCACTGAGAGCGGAGGCGGGGCCAGGCACGACTCCTGATCAGGGGCTGGGCCCCCTCAGCTCTGGAGTCTGCGCGCCGCCAGTTCTGCGGCAGCGGTAGCTGTGCGTGTTCTCTGAGAAGGAGGCCGAGGCCTGGCAAAGCCCGGTGACTCCTGGAGCCTCCGCACCGCCTCAGCCTGGGGGCGGCCTTAGGGCCCGGTCCGCCGCCGAACCCAGGATCGAGGCTGCACGTCAGAGGACCAGGCCGGAGCAACCATGGTGAGGGAGTCGGGCCTGACTGAGCCGAGCCGCTGCCGGCCGCCATCCGGCGGCCGAGGGCCTGCCCTTCGCTGCTCTGGTGTCCACTCTTTGCCCAACCTTGTTACTGCTCCCCCTCAGTGACCCGCTCTTTCCCTGCGGTCCCCGGCCACTTGCTGGGTTGACACCACCCTTCTAATCCCTCCCTCCCC
>PVHY01034684.1:0-10283 GCA_004024945.1 Uropsilus gracilis | reverse complement strand
AGGAATCTGATAGAATTCAGGAGGTTTCTCCCTAAAAACACTGCTTGTTTGCCTGAAAGGCCTATATAGCAGGACTTTGAATAAAAAATGGGTTTTAACAAGTTGGAGACACCATGACTTAACATGTGTGGGTGATATGGACTTATATCCTTTTCTACCCCATGAGGAGTAATACATAGAGAGATTTCATCTATGATCAGTAAAGTACAGAGAAATCAAAGAAAGATATATACTGCATCATTTGGCGTCTGATTGAATTCAGAAGGTTTCTCCCTGAAAACACTGCTTGTTGTCCTGATAGGCCTACATAGGAGGAATTTGAATGAAAAAAGTGTTGTAACAAGTGGGAGAATTCATGACTTAAGATCTATAGGTGATATAGCCTTATGTCCTTTTATACCCCATATCGTGTAAAACACAGATTTCATCTATGATCATCAAAGTACAGAGAAGTCACTGAAAGATATATAATGTAATCTTAGGAGCCTGACTGAACTCAGGTGTTTTCTCCTGAAAACACTGCTTTATGGCCTGAAAGGCCTAAATAAGAGGAATTAGAATGAAAGAAGTGTTAATAACAAGTGGGACAAATCATGAATTAAGATCTGTGGGTGATATGCACTTATATCCTTTTCTAATCCATGTAGTGTAAAAAATAGATTTTTTTCTATGATCATCAAGTACAGAGAAGTCACAGAAAGATATATACTGCACCCTTTGGAGTCTGATTTAATTCAGGAGTTTTCTCCCTCAAAACACTGCTTGTTTGCCTGAAAGGCCTATATAGCATGACTTTGAATAAAAAATGGGTTTTAACAATTGAAGACACCATGACTTAACATCTGTGGGTGATATGGACTTGTATCCCCTTCTACCCCATGAAGAGTAAGACATAGAGAGTTTTCATCTATGATCATAAATGTACAGAGGAGTCACAGAAAGATATATAATGCATTGTTAGGGATGTGATTGAATTCAGGAGTTTTAACCGTGAAAACACTGCTATATGTCCAGAAAGGCCTACATAAGAGGAATTTGAATGAAAGAAGGGTTAATAGCAAGTGGGAAATATCATGAGTTACGATCTGTGGGTGATATGGACTATATCCATTTCTACTCCATGAAGTGTAAAGCAGAGAGTTTTTAATCTATCATCATAAAAGTACAGAGAGGTCACAGAAAGACATACAGTGCAACGTTTTGAGTCTGATTGAATTCAGGAGGTTTCTCGATGAAAACAATGCCTGTTGGACTGAAAGACCTAAACCAGCCTGAATTTGAATGAAAAAAGTGTTTAACAAGTGGGAGAAATCATGAATTAAAATCTGTGGGTGATATGGACTTATATATTTTTCTACCCCATGAAGTGTAAAATGTAGAGAGATTTCGACAATGATCATAAAAGTACAGAGAAGTCACAGAAAGATATGTAATGCAATCTTAGGTGTCTGAATGAATTCAGGAGTTTTCTCACTGAAATCACTGCATTATGGCCAGAAAGGCCTAAATAAGATTAATTTGAATGGATGAAGGGTCAATAGCAAGTGGGAGAAATCATGAGTTACGATCTGTGTGCTATATGGACTATATCCATTTCTAATCGATGAATTGTAAAACATAGATTTCATCTATGATTGTCTAAGTACATAGAAGTCAAGAAAGATATATACTGCACCATTTGGAGTCAATTCAGGAGGTTTCTCACTGAAAACACTGTCTCTCCTACTGAAAGGCCTAAATAAGCATGTTTTGAGAGAAAAATGTTTAAAAATAGTGGGAGAAATAATGGATTATGCTCTGTGGGTGATAAGGAATTATATCCTCTTCTATCCCATGAAGTACAAATCATCAAGAGATTTAATCTATCTATGATCATCAGTACAGAGTAGTCAAAGAAAGATACGTACTGCACCTTTGGAGTCTGATAGAATTCAGGAGGTTTTCCCTTAAAACACTGCTTGTTGGCCTGAAAGGCCTAAATGGCAGGAATTTGAATGAAAAAAGAGATTTAACAAGTGGGACAAATCATGATTTAAGATCTGTGAGCTATATGGACTTATATCCTTTTCTACCCCATATAGTGGAAAACGGACATTTCATCTATGATCCTCAAAGTACAGAGAAGTCACAGAAAGATGTATAATGCAATATTAGGAGTCTGATTTAATTCAGGAGTTTGCTACCGGAAAACACCTCTCTATGTCCTGAAAGTCCTAATAAGTGGAATTTGTATATAAGAAGGGTTAATAGCAAATGGGAGACATCATGACTTATGATCTGTGGATGATATGGACTTATGTACTTTTCTACCCTATGAAGTGTAAAACATAGATTTTTTTTCTATGATCATCAAAGTACAGAGGAGTCACAGAAATATATATAGGGCACCCTTTGGAGTCTGATTGAATTCAGCAGTTTTCTTGCCAATACACTGCCTGCTGGCCTAAAAGGTCTAAATAGCAGGAATTTGAATGAAAAAAAGGTTTTAACAAGTGGGAGAAATCATGACTTAAGAATCTGTGTGTATTATGAACTTATATCCTTTTCTACTCCATGAAGTGTAAAACATACATTTCATCTATGATCATCAAAGTACAGAGAAGTCACTGAAATATATATACTGCACCCTTTGGAGTGTGATTGAATTCACAAGGTTTCTTGCTTAAAACACTGCCTGATGGCCTGAAAGGCTTAAATAGAAGCAATTTGAATGAAAAAATGGTTAATAAAAAGTGGAAAAAATCATGGCTTAATGTCTGTGGTTGATATGGAATTATATCCATTTCTACCTCATGAAGTATAAAACATAGATTTCATCTATGATCATCAAAGTACAGAGAAGTCAAGGAAAGATATGTGCACCATGGAGTCTGATTGAGTTCTGTAGTTTTCTCGCTGAAAACACTGCCTGCTGGCCTGCAAGGCCTAAATTAGTAGGGATTTGAATGAGAAAAGGGTTAATATCAAGTGGGAGAAAAAATGACTTAAGATCTGTGGGTGATATGAAGTTATATCGGTTTCTACTCCATGAAGCGTAAAATATAGATTTCATCTATGATCATCAAAGTATAGAAAAACACAAAATGATATATAATTCACAGTAGCAGTCTGAATGAATTCAGAAGTTTTCTCCCTGAAGCACTTACTTATGGTCTGAAAGGCCTAAATAAGAAGAATTTGAAGGAAAAAGGGTTAAAAACAATTGGGGGAAATAATGAACTAATATTGTGGTGATATGGACTTGTATCATTTTCTGTACATGATAGAAACAGGTAGAAAAACCTAGATAGATATCATCTATAAACATCAACGTACAGGGAAGTTCCATAAGGAAATATTCTGCACCCTTTGGATTGTGATTGAATTCATAAGGTTTCTTGCTGAATATACTGTCTGTGGACTGAAAGGCCTGTATCAGCATGAATTTGAATGAAAAAAGGGTTAATAACAAGTGGGAGAAATCATGACTTAAGATCTGTGGGTGATATGGACTTTTATTCATTTCTAATCCATGAAGTGTAAAACATAGAGAGTTTATCTATAAACATCAATGTACATTGAAGTTCCATAATTATATATATTGTACTCTTTGGATTGTGACTGAATTCACAAGGTTTCTCACTGAAAACACTGCCTGATGGCCTGAAAGTCCTAAATCACTGGAAAATGAATGAAAAAAGGTTTAATAACAAGTGGGAGAAATCATGACTTAAGATCTGTGGGTGATATGGACTTATATCCTTTTCTACCCCATGAAGTGTGAAACATAGTGAGATTTCATCTATGATCATCAAAGTACAGAGAAGTCACTGAAAGATATATAATGCAATCTTAGAAATCTGATTGAATTGAGGAGTTTTATCCCTGAAAACACTGCTTTATGGCCTGAAAGTCCTAAATAAGAGGATTTATAATGAAAGAAGGGTTAATAACAAGTGGGACAAATCATGAATTAAGATCTGCGAGTGATATGGAGTTACATACTTTTCTAATCCATGAAGTGTAAAACAGAGATTTCATCTATGATCGTGAAAGTACAGATAGTCACCAAAAGTTATATACTACACCATTTGGAGTCTGATTGAATTCAGGAGGTTTCTCGCTGAAAACACTGCCTGTCCGACGGAAAATAAGCGGGAATTTGAAAAAAAAAAGGGTAAACAGCCAGTGGGAGAATTCATGACTTATGCTCTGTGGGTGATATGGAAAAATATCCTTTTCTATCCCATGAAATGTAAAACATAGAGAGATTTCATCTATGATATTCAAAGTACAGAGAAGTCACAGAAAGATATATAATGCAAACTTAGAGATCTGATTTAATTCAGGAGTTTACTACAGAAAAACACCTCTTTATGGCCTGAAAGGCCTAATAAAGAGGAATTTCAATATAAGAAGGGTTGATAACAAATGGGAGAAATCATCATTAAGATCTGTGGGTGATATGGACCTATATCCTTTTCTACTCCATCTAGTGTAAAACATACATTGCATCTATGATCATGAAAATACAGAGAAGTCACAGAAATATATATACTGCACCCTTTGGAGTCTGTTTGAATTCAGTTTTCTCGCTGAAAAACTGCCTTATGGCCTGAAAGGCCTAAATAAGAGGAATTTGAATGAAAGAATGGTTAATAACAAGTGGGAGAAATCATGACTTAATGTATGTGGGTGATATGGACTTATAGCCTTTTCTACCCCATGAAGTGTAAAATATAGGAGATTTTGTATATGATCATAAAAGTACAGAAAGTCACAGAAAGATATATAATGCAATCTTAGGTGTCTAAGGAACTCAGGAGTTTTCACCTGAAAACACTGCTTTATGGCCAGAAAGGCCTAAATAAGGGGAATTTGAGAGAAAGACGTTTTAATAGCAAGTGGGAGAAATCATGATTTACGATTTGTGGGTGATAAGGACTATATCCATTTCTACTCCATTAAGTGTAAAACATAGAGATATTTCACCTGTAAACTTCAATGTACAGGGAAGTTCCATAAAGATATATATTGCAACCTTTGGAGTCTGATTGCATTCAGGAGGTTTCTCGGTGAATACAGAGCCTGTTGGCCTGAAAGGCCTAAGTCAGCAGGATGTTGAATGAAAAATAGTTAATAACAAGTGGGAGAAATCATGACTTAAGATCTATAGATGATATGGACTTATATCCTATTTCTACTCCATTAAGTGTAAAACATAGAGACATTTCAACTATGATCATAAAGTACAGAGAAGTCACAGAAAGATATATAATGCATTCTTAGGTGTCTGATTGAATTCAGGAGTTTTCTCCCTGAAAACACTGCTTTATGGCCATAAAGGACTACATAATGGGAATTTGAATGAAAGAAGGGTTAATAGCAAGTGGGAGAAATCCTGAGTTACCATCTGTGGGTGATATGGACTTATATCCTTTTCTACCACAGGAAGTGTAAATCATAGAGAGATTTCATTTATGATCATCAAAGAACAGAAGAGTCACAGAAATATACATACTGCACCCTTTGGAATCTGATTGAATTCAGGAGATTATTGGCTGAAAACAATGCCTATTGAACTGAAAGGCCTAAATAGCAGGAATTTGAATGAAAAAAGGGATTTTACAAGTGGGACAAATCAGGACTTAAGATCTATAGGTGATATAGACTTATATCCAATTTCTACTCCATTAAGTGTAAAACAGAGAGATTTCATCTATGATCAGCAAAGGACAGAGATGTCAAAGAAAGATATATACTGCACCCTTTGGAGTCTGTTTGAATTCAGAGGTTTCTCCCTGAAAACACTGCTTGTTGGCCTGAAAGGCCTAAATAGCAGGAATTTGAATGAAAAAAGGGTTTTAACAAGTGGGAGAAAACATGACTTAAGATCTGTGGGTGAGAGGGAATTATATCCTTTTCTACCCTGAATGTAAAACATAGAGAGATTTCATCTATGATCATCAAAGTACAGAGAAGTCACAGAAGGATATATAATGCAATCTTAGGAGTCTGATTTAATTCAAGAGTTTTCTCCTGTGAACCCTGCTTTATGGCCTGAAAGGCCTAAATAAGAAGAATTTGAATGAAAGAATGATTAATAACAAGTGGGAGTAATCAGGAGTTAAGACTGTTGGTCATATATTTTTATAACATTTTCTACTAAATGAAGTGTAAAACATACATTTTATCTATGATCATGAAAGTACAGAGAAGTCACAGAAAGATATATACTGCACCCTTTGGAGTCTGATTGATTTCAGGAGTTGTCTCGCTGAAAACACTGCCTGTTGTTGAAAGGCTCAAACCAACAGGAATTTGAATGAAAAAAGGGTTAATTATAAGTGGGAGAAATAATGATTTAAGATCTATGGGTTATGTGGACTTATATTCTTTTTAACCCCATGAAGTGTAAAACATAGAGAAATCTCATCTATGATCATCAAAGAACAGAGTTGTCACAGAAATATATGTACTGTAACCTTTGGAGTGTGATTGAATTCAGAAGGTTTCTCGCTGAAAACAATGCCTGTTGGCCTGAAAGGTCTAAGTCAGCAGGAAGTTGAATGAAAAAAAAGTGTTTAAACAAGTGGGACATCATGACTGAAGATCTGTGGGTTATATGGACTTATATCCTTTTCTACCCAATGAAGTGTAAAACAGAGAGATTTCATCTGTGATCATATTAGTACAGAGAAGTCACAGAAAGATATATAATGCATTCTTAGGTGTCTGATTGAATTCAGGAGTTTTCTCCCTGAAAACACTGCTTTAAGTCCAGAAAAGCCTACACAAGAGGAATTTGAATGAAAGAAGGATTGATCGCAAGTGGGAGAAATCCTGAGTTATAGTGTGTGGGTGATATAGACTTATATCCTTTTCTACCCCATGATGTGTAAAACATAGAGTGATTTCATCAATAAACATCAACGTAGAGGGACGTTCCATAAAAATATATACTACCCCATTGGAGTGTGAATGATTCAAATGATTTCCACTGAAAACACAGCCTGTTGTCCTGAAAGGACTAAGTCAGCAGGAATTTGAATGAAAAAAGTGTTACTAACAAGTGGGAGAAATCATGACTTAAGATCTGTGGGTGATATGCACTTATATCGTTTTCTACCTCATGAAGTGTAAAACATAGATTTTTTTCTATGATCATCAAAGTACAGAGAAGTCACAGAAAGATGTATAATGCAATCTTAGGTGTCTGAATGAATTCTGGAGTTTTCTACTTGAAAGACTGCTTTATGGCCAGAAAGGCCTAAAAAGGGGAATTTGAAGAAAGAAGGGTTAATAACAAGTGGGAGAAATCAGAATTGAAGGTCTGTGGGTGATATGGAATATATCCATTTCTACTCCATGAAGTGTAAAACATAGAGATATTTCACCTGTAAACCTCAATGTACAGGGAAGTTCCATAAAGATATATATTGCAACCTTTGGAGTCTGATTGCATTCAGGAGGTTTCTCGGTGAATACAGAGCCTGTTGGCCTGAAAGGCCTAAGTCAGCAGGAAGTTGAATGAAAAAAGGGTTAATAACAAGTGGGAGAAATCATGACTGAAGATCTGTGGGTTATATGGACTTATATCCTATTTCTACTCCATAAAGTGAAAAACATAGAGAGATTTCATCTATGATCATAAAAGTACAGAGAAGTCACAGAAAGTTATATAATGCATTCTTAGGTGTCTGATTGAATTCAGAAGTTTTCCCCCTAAAACAAATTCTTTATGGCCAGAAAGGCCTACATAGGAGGAATTTGAATGAAAGAAGCATTAATAGCAAGTTGGAGAATTCATGAGTTACGATCATGAATTCTGGTGATCATGTTGGTGATATGGAAATATATCGTTTTCTACCCGATGAGTTGTAAAACATAGAGAGATTTCATTTATGATCATCAAAGTACAGAATAGTCACAGAAAGTTATATACTGCACACTTTGGAATCTGATTGAATTCAGGAGATTTCGCACTGAAAACAATGCCTGTTGGACTGAACTAAATAGCAGGAATTTGAATGAAAAAATGGATTTAACAAGTGGCCCAAATCATGACTTAAGTTCTGTGGGTTATATGGACTTGTATCCCTTTCTACCACATGAAGTGTAAAGCAGAGAGATTTCATCTATAATCACCAAAGTACAGAGAAATCAAAGATATATATATACTGCATCATTTGGAGTCTGATTGCATTCAGAAGGTTTCTCCTGAAAACACTGCTTGTTGGCCTGAAAGGCCTAAATAGCAGGAATTTGAATGAAAAAAGTGTTTTATCAAGTGGGAGATATCATGACTTAAGATATATGGGTGAAATGGACTTATATCCTTTTCTACCCCATGAAGTGTAAAACATAGAGAGATTTCATCTATGGTCATCAAAGTACAGAGAAGTCACTGAAAGATATATAATGTAATCTTATGTGTCTGAATCAATTCAGGAGTTTTCTCCCTGAAAACACTGCTTTATGGCCTGAAAGGCCTACATAAGAGGAATTTGAATGAAAGAAGTTTTAATAAAAAGGGGGACAAATCATGAATTAAGATCTATGGGTGATATAGATTTATATCATTTTCTACTCCATGAAGTGTAAAACATAGAGAGATTATTCTATGATCATCAAAGTACAGATAAGTCACAGAAAGATATACACTGCACCGTTTGGATTCTGATTCAATTCAGAAGGTTTCTCCCTGAAAACAATGCCTGTTGGACTGAAAGACCAAAACCACCAGGAATTTGAAAGAAAGAATGGTTAATAACAAGTGGTAGAAATTATGACCTAATATCTTTGGGTAATATGGACTTATATATATTTGTAGTCCATTGTTTGTAAAACACAGAGAGATTTCATCTATACCATCAATACAGGGAAGTTCCATAAAGATATATACTGCACCATTTGGATTGTGATTGAATTCAGAAGGTTTCTCACTGAAAACACTTTCTGTTGGCCTGAAAGGCCTAAATAGCAGGAATTTGAATGACAAAAGTGTTTTAACAAGAGGGAGAAATCATGACTTAAGATATGTGTGTGCTATGGACATATATTCTTTTCTACCCCATGAAGTGTAAAACATAGAGAGATTTCATCTATGGTAATCAAAGTACAGAGAAGTCACTGAAAGATATATAATGCAATCTTACGTGTCTGAATCAATTCAGGAGTTTTCTCCCTGAAAACACTACTTTATGGCCTGAAAGGCCTAAGAAAGAGGAATTTGAATATAAGAAGTTTTATTAACAAGGGGGACAAATCAGGAATTAAGATCTGTGGGTGATATGGAATTATATCATTTTCTATCCATGAAGTCAAAACAGAGAGATTTCATCTATGATCATCAAAGTACAGATAAGTCACAGAAAGATATACACTGCACCGTTTGGATTCTGATTCAATTTAGAAGGTTTCTCCCTGAAAACAATGCCTGTTGGACTGAAAGACCAAAACCACCAGGAATTTGAAAGAAGGAATGGTTAATAACAAGTGGTAGAAATTATGACCTAATATCTATGGGTAATATGGACTTATATCATATTTGTAGTCCATTGTTTGTAAAACACAGAGAGATTTCATCTATACCATCAATACAAGGAAGTTCCATAAATATATATACTGCACCATTTGGAGTGTGATTGAATTCAGAAGGTTTCTCCTTAAAACACTTCCTGTTGGCCTGAAAGGTCTAAATAGCAGGAATTTGAATGAATAAAGTGTTTTAACAAGAGCGAGAAATCATGACTTAAGATATGTGGGTGATATGGACTTATATCCATTTCTACCCCATGAGGTGTACAACATAGAGAGATTTTATCTACGATCACCCAAGAACAGAGTAGTCACAGAAAGATATAAACTGCACCCTTTGGAGTCTGATTGAATTCAGTTGGTTTCTCACTGAAAAAACTGCCTGTTGGCTCGGTAGGCCTAAATAGAGGAATTTGAATTAATGAAGGGTTTTAGAAAGAGGGAAAAATCATGACTTAAGACCTGTGGGTGTTATGGACTTATATCCTTTTCAAGCCCTGAAGTGTAAAACATAGAGAGAATTCATCTATGATCATAAAAGTACAGGGAAGTTACAGAAAGATATATAATGCATTCTTAGGAGTCTATTGAATTCAGGAGTTTTCTCCTGAGAACCCTGCTTTATGGGCTGAATGGCCTAAGTCAGCAGTAAGTTGAAGGAAAGAAGGGTTAATAACAGTGGGGAAATCATGAGTAAGGTCTGTGGGTCATATGGACTTCTATCCTTTTCTACCCCATGAAGTGTAAAACATAGAGAGTTTTCA
>PVHY01034683.1:0-10284 GCA_004024945.1 Uropsilus gracilis | reverse complement strand
GTTTCCACAGAGTAAACAACAAATATCTGTTAGAAACATGAATAAATGAATGTGTATACTATTAATATTTCTTATATCCTCTAGAGAAAACACTCATCTCTTTTACAAATAATAATAAGTGTATGGAAATGGTCATAGTAGTGAACAATGATGAAGTTGCAGAACAACATTGTCTTAAATAGTGTTGGAAAGTTAGAAATAAGTGTGTGCACAGTAAGTTTATGAGAAAAGATATACAAATTTGACACTAGACTTCTTAGGGAATGATCTGGCTCTACCAATAATACAAATGGACCTGGAAAAATTCTGTTGATTTAGATCTTTGCTCCCTTATCATTAAAATATTTCTCAAAGATCTCCCTGTTGATGCTAAAACTCAAAGAAAAGAAGCTAATAAACACTTAGTAGAAAGAAAGAGTACAATAAAGAACAGCTTTTTAGTTCAACAGTAAGTTCAGCATTGTTAGACATATTAGCAAATTACCACAGCTTTTAAAATATACTGACATTCTAATAGTTATTTTTTGTATTGAATTATGATATAGCTAAGGCACCCACAGAGACATTTGCTGTGCAGTACCCTATGACAGACATGTTTTTATTTTTTCCATAATTGAAACCTACACCACACACACACACACACACACACACACACACACACATACATACAAACACACATACACACATATACAAGTAAATTGTCACTTTAGAATGATTTACAGTGTTTTGCAATTTTCTTTATGTCATGACCTATAAAATTTGGCAATTTTATATATCTTCTTTACTCTTTAAAAATCAAAGAGTAGGAGTATACCATAATTTACTTATCCTTTCATTGATAAATATTTGAATTGTTTAAAATACTGCATTTTGCAACATTTTTCCAAAGACCATTGTGTATGTATATTTTCTCTGTACATACCACAATGTATTTAGCATACTCTGTAAGACTAGGATTCTTGCTTCAAAAAGTATATATTTGATACACTTTACATTGAAATGATAATTTGTTTTAAATCCATACCAAGGGAAAACAGGAAAAATTTATATCTTCCATTCAGATTTGTTTCAATTCAAATTCTTAAGGAGTTTGGGTTTATTTTCACAAGATTCTTAGTTACTTATATGTGCCTTCCTTGAATACCTAGAACATGATAAATACATGTAAATACATATGCAAAATAAAATTATATATGATATTTGAATATATGGATAGAGATAAATAAAAGATACCTTGGAAAGATGCAACATTAAGAGTAGTTTCCCAGGAAAGTGCAGGGTTGAGGGTAGACCAATGTAATTACATTTCATGAGTAATTTAGAATTTACCATAAGTATAATGTATTTAGATTAAAATGCATTTAAAATAACTTTTTTTTAATTTAAAAAGACTATTAAATAAGAGGGAATCATAGAATTAATAAAATTGCATATGAATGACTACACAATCTTTTTCTGATTGTTTGTTTTCCCTCTTCCAACTTCCCAGAAGAAGCCCTTCATCATTTCTTACCATATCAACTCCAACTGTTTTCAGCCCCCTTGAAAAATTTTCCTAAGATATGGTCTTACAAACTTGCAAGGCCTTTTAGATATCTCATTTCCACTCACTGTCTCTGTACTCTAGGATATAAGGTTGAGATCCTCTTACACTGACTTATTGCACTGACCCATCTACTTAGCAAAAAACCAAAAATAGTACTGTACTTAATCACAGTCACCAGTGATTAAAGCAACAAAAGAATAATAGAGAAAGCTCACGAAAATAGGATCATACTAAGGAGTTGACATATTCTGGGTGGTAAAAGAATATTTCACTGGAGAGGGGTATTTAAATATAAAATATACATAAAAATTAGCTGTGGGTTAGTGAGGTAGAGGAATATTCCAATTTAAGGCACCACATTTGCTAGGTCTTAATATGGGATATTATTAAAGCATTTGTGTAACTAAAACATGAACACCATGACTAAAATAACTTAGAAGATGAAACAGTGTTAAATAATTTTGTGACTGAATTTTTTTGTTAGAACCATAATTTCAGTTTAAACACCATCAGGAAATGGAAAGGATCTGAGTGTGATCAAAGGATTTCCTTAAAATGAATAAGTGATCCTATTCTTTAGTGTGTAAGTGAAGGAATGTGGGAGGGGGGAATCTCAGACTAGAATTAAGGGAATTATTTTCTGGTACTTCCTGAATCATTCGAACTGCCAGTCTCTAAAGCTTGAGCGATCAGGTGTGTTTCCATGGGAACTGAGGACCTGAGTATTTTCCCTTCTCTATATAAATGTGGTTAAAATAAGGAAGGGGGGGAACACATTAACAGAATACCCTAAGAAGTGTCAGAGGGAGGGTGGAGGGGGTAAATCCCTGGGATTACAATGATGTGAAATTTATATATAAATAAATTATTTTTTAAAAAGTGTCAGAAGCAGCATCATCCAACAAAATTTTCTGCAGTGTGGACAATATTCTGTAGTTTGCAAATGTACAACATGGTAACTGCTAGCCACACATGCTAGAGTGTTGAAATAGGATTTGTGTTGATGAAGAGATGAATTTTTTTATTTAATTAAATTCCTACTTTGTATCAATTTAACTTATATAACCAAGGGTGACTTGTGGTCAACACATTAGACAGCGAAGGTCTGAAGAAAGTCCAGTGTGACAATTTGACTCCAAATGTGTTGAAAATGTTAGGGAAGAAGACTATGTGTACACACAGGCGATGTAGAGGAAGCAGGGTCTGTCAGTCCTCACCAGAGAATATTACAATCCAGGAAGTCACGATTTCAGAAAAGTCACATACACAAATAGTGTTTAGAAATGATGAGCGAAGAAAAGGTCTCTGGGGACTTGCACCTTAGCAAGAGTGACACGGGTTGGGAAAACACCAAAGGGAAAGTCAGAAGTTCCTTATTTTCTATCGACAGTAAGGTCTTAGAGATGTTATACATGGTAAACATGACAAATGTGAAATCAAAGTGGCACAAATAACAATTCTTTCATTGTCTGTTTTTATTTTTCTTTTTTAATACTCAGGAAATTGGAAAAAATAGCCTGTGTCCTTGGTTCTGTATGTCTGAATCAGTTGATGTACCACAAATGAATAACAAAAAACACTTTTGGTTCTTTTCCCTTTCTTTTTGATAAGCTTGGTTTCCTATTTTGCTCCAGTTCTAACCAAAACACAAAGTTAAAATCTTTGTTCATTTAAACCTTTTGGTTTTTTCACCAAAAGTGCCCTCATCACTGCATTTGACCCATATTAGTTTTTATAATTATTTCTTACAAAGCACACAGAGTAATTTGAAAAGACATGAAGTTGTTAGAAATTGTCACAAAATTTAGCATCCAGGCAGAAGTCTTCTGAAAGACCAGTTTTCCAAGTGTGTTGATGCACAAGTTAACTCACTTGTGTTTGGGTGACATCAATTGCTAACTCATTCATGAGTTCTAGAAAGTCAGATAAAACCACAAAATTTCCCATCATTTTCAGTTTTTCTAACTCCAGTACTGTATTCAATATCATTATTATACAGTATTCATTATCTTCAGTACCTAAATACTGAGCAGGGTGATCTGCAGAGAGTCACTGGTTTTCTGCTGTCATCAAGAACAGGATTTCTGATCCCTTGTAATGGAGGTGAGGTGAGAAATGTTCTGACCTACTGCTTTTGTACAGCAGGTGATGAACTAAGGATGCTGTGTGCACTCTGTACCATGTAATAGAGACATAGATAAAACTTAACCTGTTTACCTTCTCACAAGACACCATTAAGACATCCTTAGACTGGAAAACATAATAAAAAAGCAATGGGCTATTAATTTATTTTCCCTTTATTTTTCAGCCCTTTCTCTACATTGATTTTTTTGTAGAAGTTGTTGGTTATTTGGTGATTATGCCTTAAATCCAAGTTACCAGGCACAGTGCCCATATGCCATTAACATGCCCATCTTATTAATGAAGTCTTTATCATATGGGATTCCTGTTCCTTGGCACAGTGTTCCAGGAAGATATTGCCTTGTGGGTCAGTGGGAACTGTAAACCCTGGTTCTCTCATTTCTCCCATGCTGGGAGAATTAAATTAAATATATTTTAGCTTAATTCTCTGTAAGTATAAATCAGAAATGAAAATGTCTCTCTGACTACATTCCAGGCTGGTAAGATGATCAAACAATATGATAGTTACAGAAGTGCTTTTTAGAATCTTCCCACATTTGAAAGCTATTCAGTTTTTATTCATCATTTTTACCTCCACTGATTTCTGGTAGGAGTTTTGGTTCAGTTACCCCTGAAAATACATAGACAATAAGACCATTAAAACAAAGATAAAAGAATAAAATTTGTATGATAAAAATAGATAATTGTCCCAGGAAAATCTATGAGAAAAATGATTGCATCAAATCATAAGTCATGTCTATCTTTGACTTTCTCTTAAACAAAGAACAAACAAACAAAACTATCAAACATGTGACCTCACCTACAAAGTGAAGTTTTCTGGTTTATTAGGAGACATCAAAGTTTTCTTACCATTCATCTCTAAGGACTAGGGTGACACTGTTCTCTAAGCACACATATGTCTATACTTTCCAGCTTCCATTGCAGTCTGACCCACAAAGTCCTTGTCCAAGTCCTCCTTCATGCACTGCCTGTCTCTAGCTTGATGCACAGCCATCAGGAAAGATAGACAAACAGAAAGAAAAAAGATAGACAGAACCTAAATCTCTAGTTCCTACTTGGAAGATTTCTAATTGCCTACCTATTAGAAATATAGTAATGGATCACAGGTAATATGGTGATTGGAAGAACTATGGAGATTATAGCAATGTAAAAATAATCATAGTAAAATAAGCAAAATACTAAAAGTGTTTGAACTCATATTTTTTACCACTTTGCACACACTAAAAAGATTTTCTAATTAGGGATTTTACTGGATAACACAATTACAAATTTTTTAAACTATAAGGTTATCTAAAAATTTTTAACTGATCTTAACAACTGTCTCATAATTTGTTGGAGATAAGAAAAACTCAATGTTCCTGAGTAAAGAGAATGAATCAAAGATGGTAATTTATTGTATTTGGGATGGTAACGTGTTAGATAAAAAGAAAATGGTAGGCAATATTTTGGGAATATAAGACATGTCCAGGAAAGTATATTCATTTGGGTAACTTAACAGCAAAATTAGAAAGTGCAAATGAGGAGATGGCCAGGAGAAGATTGGGTGCATGATGGAGTAGAAGGAATATTAAGTTTAGAAAGATGGATAAATAATAGAAATGGAAAAGGAGGCTAAATACAATCTTCTGCATTTTCTTTGGAGCCTAGGTTGTCTGGCAAGATATTGGTACCTCATCTTTATTCTCCTGAAGCAAGAAAGCATTGTTCATAGGTTTTGCTGCAGAATGTGTCTACAGGCATGGTGGGAATTTCATATAAATGATAAAACATGAATATACCCAAATTGTATGGTTCAATCATCTTATTTTACCTCAGGCAAAATGTTCAAGCAGAATTGTCCCCTGAACTATTCTGGTACTTGAATTTAGCACACGAGTTTAGAATCTATTCGCTCCCAGGATGGGTTTGCTCTGAGAACCCTCCCTAGATATCTCTGGGAAATTTCTGCTAGGACTTTTGCTCTTCTCCCTTTCAATCCGTCAGTACTTCTTTTCCAACTGGCAATTTCAAATTAAATGTTCTGTTGTGATCCTTCCTACTTTGTACATAAATACCTCACCTTGTACATAAGGTTTAGGTGATTTCATTTCTACCTATGTAAAGCGAAGGATTTAGCAGGATTTGAACAAAAGATATCAAAGCATACAAAGGCTAAGGCCAGTCACGACCTGGCTCACCATCTGGGTCAGAATAAATACTTCAGGAGATGGTATAAATAGCTGCTGAAAGAATCAGGTCAAGAGTCAAGTTAGTGAGTTCATCAGTGTAGACAAAAAGGCATCAGGGCATCTAGGATCAAAGAATTGAATTCCTAGCAAGCAGAGGTCATCAATGGGGAACCCAAGGAAATACTCAGACACCGACATAACAAGACTCTTGTAAGAAATTCAATATATAGCAAGTCTTAATGGAATTTCTACAAATTTCTATTTCCCTTAGACCATAATTTCTATTTCTCAGGATTCCTATAAAACCAGCAAACCAGAGCCATCATTATTCACACAATAGCTGGCTCCTGAAATATCTAAGAAAATGTAAAATATAGTTGACATCAAAATAATATGAATATCCAGAGACTGTGTCATATCTCTGAGCATAGCAAGTGCTACAGGGAAGTTTGAGTAACAACCATCTTAACAATTCTATGAATTCTATGAATAATACAAACTTCACTCCATTCAGGCTGATATATGGTTTTTTGGACACCTTCATTTGAAGGAAAATGAAATCCACAAGTTACTTTTCTAGTCTTTCTGCCTAGGTAACTTTTTTGTTCTACAGAAAAAGATTAAGATCTCAATTTAAATCTTCTGCATGTTAATAAAATATGAAGGAAGATAAGCTAAGATGATACTTTATCCTCTTCTATGTGGATTTATGTCTTTGTAAATCTTGCTGCTTCTACTTTATATCAGAAATTAAAAAATGCAAAAATACAGTTGTATTAATAGAAGTTTAATTTCCTTCAGGAAATGTATGTATTTGAATCACTGGAGTGTCAAAGGCCATGGTGGTTCTAACTCTACCTACAGAGTATATACTATCTATGCTAATGGAGCATTTAGTGTCAGGCCCTTGTCCAAGTGCTTTCAAGATAATTTCTCATTTAATCCTAGCAACAATCCTATTATCCCAATAATAGAAATAAAGGAAGCTGAGACACAACTAGGCTAGACTGTCTGCACAAAGTTACAGCGTAAGTGGCAAAATTGGGATTTCATTCCACAAAGTCTGATTCCTGGCTCTTAAACTTATGCTTAAGATTTATATGGTTCATAAGATTTTTATCTGGAAATGTATGTTAAGCATTCACTACACAAGTCAAAGACCCAGTTTCTAACTTTTCAGTTATGCATCACCACTGTTTATAAAGAAGATGGAATATACCTAAAACCTGACAACTTTCAGACACAAAGTGACCTATATAAAACAAAACAAAACAAAACAAAAAACAGGTGAGAGAGAGAAAGACAGAGAGAGATCTAGTGCCAAAATTCTGGCACTTCAAAAAGCATGTCAATGCCCTTGTTATTGCACCACAAATCACCTTCAGAGTTCTATATTGCAGAATGGCTGCTGGGGGCAATTCTTTCTCTTTCATAGTAATCTCCACCTATAGTGTATGGGCCTTACATGCATGATAAATAGACAGGAACCCACCACCATTTCTAATGTATCATTCATCTCTTGTTGTCCATGCTGTGTTTGGAAATTTTGAGGGCTCAGTGTATTAAGTTTTATCCATGATTTGTCATTGGGCATTCCATTTTGTTTGTTGAATCTGTAACAAAAATCATTGACTACATTTGTTCTTGAAAGTACGTTTATATGCAAAGTCCAATTTATTTTTAAAAAGCTGTCATTAGTCTCTTTATGTTAATACAAACTCTGAATCTCATTCTCTTTCAGTTCATCAGTACATCTTTTCTAACTGGCAATTTCAAAATAAATGCTATGACCTTTAAAATGCATAAAGTGAAAAAAAAATCTTGAGAATGAATAGTCCAGTTTGACTTGACTTTCAGTCCAGATGATTTAGTGGTTTGAAAAGAACAAGCATCCCCAAGCTTCTGCAGCAGTTTCACTCACTAACACATCAACTTATGATGTTAACTCTCCTAATAGACCTTAGCATTCAATTTTTTTTGTGTTCTTAGAACCAGAAGAAAACTGTCACATTTCAGCTCATTTCAGAGTTGAAGCTGTCATAATCTGTTGTTACATTTTTCTGAATGTCCTCAAGCTGTCAAAATGTTTGCTATATCTATCAAAATATGCCAAATTTATTTGGAGCATTGGACATGAGTTGCATGGAGTCTTTCAGACTGATGAGATTGGATGAATAGCAAATATATGAAGATTAATATGGGAAAAGTATACAAAAGTATATTAATATGGGGAAAGTAGAGTGTGTCTTTGCAACTAGATATAATAGAAAGCATTTTAAAGAAATTACTAATACTGCTGGGGTATTACAGCACAAGTAGAATCCAGTCATCCAAAACAAAGTACAGCAGAGATTTTTACCGGTTAGCAACTCTTTCATTGAACAAAGATTAAAATTTGTGTCAATAACATGCCAATATAATTTTTAAAATTTACGCTGCTTGATCAATGTCAAGGTAATATTCTAAAATATTATATGTCTGTTTCCAATTAATGTAGATACTCCCAAACATCCTCAGTGAATCTTTTGAAGCCTAGATGTTTTAGAAAACATAACAAAGTAGGAAAGATGGAGATACACAGCTCTCTAAATTCACAACATAAAAGATTCACAACACTTCTTCCTATCTGCATGAGAAACTAATCTTTTGAGGTGTGTTTTTCATAAGTATAGGTGCAGAATTCCAATTAACTATCCAAGATAGAAAGAAATTCATAGCTAAATTCCTACAGCTTATTTACACGTAGATTTAAAATAAAAACCAGTTTTTATTGCCATTGCTCCAATATTTACAGAGTGGGACACTGGTCATTCACAAAGGATTCTGGGGCAATGAAGTGCCAAAATCAGCTTGGCAATGGAGCTACATCCTGTGGGGTAAATCAGGGGAAGTTTCTGCAGATGGAGTTAACTATTTGCATTTCCATAGTTCACTTCCATATTTCATGCAAGAACAATCATTGTAGATAGATCACCTGAGAGGCTTCAGTCTTGGCTTGTAGCCATAAATTTTCATTTTCCAAACATATGTTCATCTCAAGGAAAATTTTTTTCTAAGAATTCATTTTCTTTCCATGATAGGAATGCTCTTAAAAGACAATAATTTAATATTAAATGTTAGTTAGTCCAAATCACTGAGGGAAAAATTGACTTAGTTAACTCCAAGCCTGACCAATTTTTCGTTTTAACCATATATATTCATGAAACATTTTAGAAGAAAATCTCTTTCTCATCCTAAACTCTGCATAATTCCCACTCTTCATTACAAAGATGTGAAGTAATTAACTATATAATAAAGTATTAAAAAAATTCCCACTCTCCAGTAAATAAGATGAATCTTACCTCAAAGGCCTTCTGTATTTTGACAAAATCGCCCAGGCTGAGCTGGTTTTCAAGCTGGCCTGTGACCTGGTCTTCATCAGCGATTGCACCATCTGTTCCCGCAAAGCTCCTGAACTCAGGTTGGAACCCCATGTTTAAGTCAGGTGCAGCATTCTGGTTATTCATAATGATTGTACCTCTTTGCAGCAGTCTTTAACTCTTTCTACTTTTTCTTTCCCTTGAAAAGAAGCCTAATTTAAGCAATAGAATTCCAAAATGAAAGTACAACTAATTCAATGCATAAAATTAGCAAGCCAAATGTGCAGACCCAGAAGTAAGGAATGAAAGCATTCAACCCTTGTCTTTATTTAATTCCACAGTTTATTTTCAAAATCCACGGTAGAATCAGGAAAGAGCACCCTATTTACACTCTGTTTAGCCCAGCTTGAATAAAAGTGTGTAAAGTTTCCTCTGTTTATAGCAACTGGCACAGTTTCTAATCCTCAGTTTAAAGGCATCAGAAAAGCAGCTTCTCCAGCTCTCTTTGACTGACCTTGCTTCTTTAACCTGTCATGGTTTTAAACTCCATTTTCTTACCTGGGGATAGTAGTTGATGCAACTGCAGTATTTGCTCCCAGTGAAGTGTTTGCTTCTCAGGGCCAGCTTCCCAGCAACGTGGACTTGTTTGTTTCATCCCTCCCTGCCACCCCTGTATGTTTCCTGGCAACCAGCAGAAGCCAACTGCAACGTCCCCTTTGCCTTCTTCTCCCAAACCACGAATAATGCCTGACTTGAGCTTTTAATATGTAATATAAACGTTAAGTTTTTTTTCCAATTTAGTTCACTCACTTTTTGTTAAACTTTTATTGGTGTATCACTAGAGATAATTTAATAAATATATTTTCTCTAAAATGCAAATCAAAACCACAATGAGATACCACCTTACACCAGTAAGAATGGCCCACATCAAAAAAACAGGCAACAACAAGTGCTGGCGTGGATGTGGAGAGAAAGGAACACTCTTACACTGCTGGTGGGAATGTAAACTCGTCCAGCCACTATGGAAAGCAGTATGGAGAACCCTCAAACTAATGAAAATGAAATTACC
>PVHY01034682.1:0-10283 GCA_004024945.1 Uropsilus gracilis | reverse complement strand
GGAGGAAGGGAGGGAGGGAGGGAGGGAGGGGGGGGAGGAGTCTGCATCCACCTGGATCTCTCTAGGTCTGGCCAGGGACCATCAGCTCAGCAGGGACAGCACAGCAGCTGTGATACAGAGGCTGCCCGGGTTGTGTCTCTTTTTGAGGGTTTGGGATCTTATATTCAGTTTTACAGATTAAAGCAAGTCCGTTTCATTGATTTACCTTAAAGTGACCACCCACCCCCAACCCAGGCAGCAGTGCAAAATTTAGATAGAAATGTGCTTTGGGTTTTCTCTCCCTGGAAAGAGCTGGCAAACAAAGATACTTTTTTATTCTTTTACTATCATTTCCTTCAGTCCCTTTGGCAAACCAATTTACACTTACTATTACAAAAATCAAGTACTGACTTCACAGCTTTTTTTGTCAGGCAATTTTCTTTCAAAGTCAGAAAGGGCAGTGACTTGAAATCGTTTACTTAAGGAGAATGAGTTAAACGATAAAGAATGTGAAAGACCCCCCAAAAGAGTATCCTCTAAAGTTATGATTGTTTTGTATTTTGTGCTTTAACTTATTTTCATCCTTTATTTATTGAGGTAATATAGGTTTACATGTTTTAGGTGTATAAGTCACATCTTTTAACTTTTGAAATAAACTTCTAAGATTTTCTAAACCTGTCTTTTGTACTATAACCCTCACCACCCTCTTTTAAACATTGCCTCTAATTTTAATTGATTATTATATTTATGTCTCTGGATCACAAAACTCAATTGGGATATTTATTATATGATTCTTGTACTGTGTTTACACCTGTTGTTCTATATTTTATTTTATTTTTCATCATTTGTCTCAAATTCTTTTGATACTCAGGCTTCACAGTACTTTTCTCATTCGTCTTACTATCTGAATTCTGCCTAACTTTTCACCACCCACTCTTATCTGTCCTGTTCAGGTAGAGTGGTGGCAAGTAGCATTTTCTGTCATGGATGCTGAAGAGTTCACTAGTGCCTGAGAGCTTGCTCTCTAGGTGGACAGTGGTTCCTGTCCTGTCTCCAAATACCTAAGCTGGGGTGAGGCCACATTCTTTCTCACACTTCATGGATTAATAAGTTGAAATGACAGAGATTAATTCACCTTCCCAAGAGCAATGATTCAGGAATACATGCAAAAAAAAAAAAAAGTGATGCAACATATTTGGCTTCTTTGCCAACTAAGTAGGTATTAGAAATTGATCCATTAACAAATCCTTCTTTAATAAATCACAAATAAATGTAACATAAGCACAGAACTGCAAATAAATATAACAAATAAACATAATTGACCACTTTAAAAAACTACCCATACAGATTTTTAGTCATATCCCTAAACTTTCTTCTTGCTTGCTCCTAAAAGAGCTTTTATTTGTCCAGGAGCTGGGATTCTCAATCCAACTGCTCTCTAGCACCAATCTCTTTTCTTGGAGATCCTGGGACCTACTTTCTACTTCCCTTTAATGAAGCAAATATCAGGCATTAGTGTTTCCCAAAGATTACTGAGCTTTTAACTTGTATGCATATATCTCATTATTGTTATCTGTACTTTCCATATGTTGAGTGGATGTTTAAAGCTACTATCAAGTCCTGGAACTACATCTCTTTATTCAATTTTTTAAAATCCCACTACACCACAGCTTTCAGTTTACATGTTGGTACTTTAGATGTTCTGACTGTTCCAATGTTGAGATCCATGTGCTTTTCTCACAATACTGGGTATTTCTGATAAGATGAGGAGTTGTTCAAGGAGAGGACAAAGCTTTCTTGCTTACCAGTTCTGGATGGTTCAAATTGCATCCACCCTTTCACCTCAGGAAATTATACAAAGAAATTTCCTTCTTCAAAATGCTGAATCTATTTTTGCTGCATGGTGATGAGGTTGCTTTACAAACTTAAAAAAACAAATTTCTTTTATCCTCATTTAAAAATTTTTAAGCACTTTTGCTTTCTCACATTGTTGTTCATTTTTGTACAATATTTGATTTTCCCCCTCATAAATAGTCCCCATAAATCTCCCAACACCACAGCACCTGTGAACAGTCACCATAGTCCTTTTGCTCTTCTCAGCTCTGTTTTGACCCCTCCCCTGCTGTATACATGTATCTTTTAGTAGGAAGAAAGAAATAAAAATACTAAATTTCAGAAAGTTACCCAATACTATAAAGAAAATAAAAAGTACATTATGTTGGTTGTGGTCTAGAGTGGGGCTACTTTAGGTAGGGCTGTTAAGGAACACTTCTCTGAGGTGGTCACATTTGACTTAAGACTCGCTTGTTCTCAGGGACTTTTTCCAACATTCAAGTCTATATTTCTGAACTCTGTTGACCCAGCCTGGTGTCTATACACAGACTGATCTGGTTCCTCTGGAGGAGGAGACAGACCTGGGCATTCTGGGCACTGAGAAGATGCCCAATCCAGAGAACCGCATAGAAATGAGAAACAGCCGTAAGAGGAGGACAATATAGGTGTGACCCCAAGGGGCTCATAAGTCACTTGCCTGTGGTCATGTCTTTAGGGCTGCTGGGGTGGAAATTGGAGAGCGGAGGAGACTGGGAATTACCCTGGTCACAAGGAAAACACCAAAAGGAGTGCAATCGGACCTCCAACTCAGGCCTGGACTTAGTCCAATGACACGAGTGCCATCTCTACTAACCTCTAGGAACATATTGAAGGTGAAATTGGGTGCCCCTCTCACACCCTTGGGGCCATGACAATTAAAAACTATGGCAGTTAAAACCTGGCAGAGGAAGCAGCTGGGGGAGGATTGGCACAAGAAGGAGAACCACATTAAGTGGAGAGCTGAGAGGTTTGGCACCTGGAGAAGGACGCAGGAGGGGAGCTTTCTGGAGAGAAGAATGGCAGGCAGGTAAAGAGTAGCCCAAGTGACCAGGTTGGGCAGAAGCCCCCTGGAAGAGTGATCTGGTGGTGGCAAGGAGTCATGGTTGCCTGCAGAAGAGTGACCAATGTGTGGAGAGTGTGATGCCACAGCAAGGTAACCCGCCAGGTACCAGCTTATCTGGTGATGGCCAGGAATTTGGAAAACTGATTTGTGTACCAGCAATTGTGGAAGAAGTTTGAAGCATCTTGAAGGAAGTGGAGCAGCTCAGGATACTGGAGAGAGAAGGAGAAAAGAGAAGACGCCAGAGAAAGACTGGACTTTGCAGTGTGCCAATCTCTGAGGTTTGGAGGGGCAAAGGGGCCCATCTTGGACTATGTCTTTGGAACCTTTGGGACTGAGAATGGTGACTGGGGTAAGATAACTACCACTTGTGGCATTAAGGACTTTTCATTTTCCCTGTTGAATTCCCTTGTTAATAAAATCCCTTGTTAAACTGCATTTTGAATGGCAACTGCTACGCATGGGTGATACAGACCTGGAGCTTGTAAGTTGGAGGCTTTCCCCTCCTATTCGACCTGATTTCAAAGGAAAATAAAACATGTATAATTTAAAGAACTGAGTGCTCAGGCAGTGGGTATCGTTGGCCTGTGGGACATAGGATGCAGAGTGAGGTGGAGTGAGTGCCACCTGGAGCTTGTTGTGGCTGTTCCTGCCTGCACTTGTCCTGACTGCCTTGTCCTCCTCTCCCTTCAATCAGCATTTCCTCCTGCTTGTTCCTCATCCAAACCTGTTCTTAGCAAACAGCCTCCAGTCCAGGGAACTTTCAGTTGCTGCATATAACGATGTCTGCCTAGAGTCTACATGGCAGAGTTGCTCATTCTGGCAATCTAGTTGGGAAAGATGCCAGAAGTTTTTGCAAATATTTTCAGATTTAAGTTATAATATCCTAGAGTAAGCAATCGAAGAGCAAGCAATCAACCCACCAAGGAAGCTCCCAAATCCTCAATTGCTGGAGCCTTCATAAAACCTCTTCTGACTTCTGCCATAAGGGGTTGCTTCTTTCCCTTTTTCTGCCTCAGCCTTGGGTAGGTACCCTCTGTAGGATGAGTTAGTCAGGTTTTTCCCCAGCTGTATAGCCGGCATTGGGCGTATTACTTCCTCCCTGTGATTGTGTGACCCAGTGAGTATGTGTTTGTATAAGTGTGTAAACCTGGACCAGGGAGAGAGGAGATAAAGGAGTATAGATGGTATGAACAATTATGTGCATGAGAGAGCTTAGGAGTTGTGTGTGTATATGTGTGTGTGAGAGAGAGAAAGAGAGAGAGAGCGCTCAGTGAAAGGATATGAAGATTCGTGGGGAAGTTCCCCTGTCTCCCAGCCCCCTCCACAACCCAAGCCCTGTCCTGCTTTGCCTGATGTGTCTGGGTAGCAGCTAGTACCAAAAAAGAACCTGCGCAGATTGGTGAGCCTGATGCTTGTCCCTACAATTGGTGACAAGCATGCCTGTGCATTACACCTTTATTTAAGCCCTTATATTTTACTAATTATTTGTAGGTTTCTGTCTTTTGAGGGCAAGGATTGTCCTCTACCCACCTTCAATATGTTTATTTGGGTAGATGCCCAATGAAATAAAAAGGAAGTTAAACCATGCACCCTAATGTGCAAAGGACTGGATCTACTTAAGCAATTGCTCCTTTTCCAGACACTGTCAGTGTACAGAGCAATAGTAGGGCAGTTAGGGAAATAATGGCAGATCTTTCTTACAAAGAATTTCTAATAAGAGAAATGCACATGATTCAATGTTAGGTAATAAAAGAGTTCATTGAATTTATTATGAGGAAAAGAACCAAAATTTTGAAATCACAATCTTAATTGGTAGCACTACTGGTGGTTTTTAATTTCATTTTTCTAATTTTGTGATTTGTCTGAAGTTTCTAGAATAAACATGTATAAATATATATCAGAATAGGAAATTTCATCTTGCCTTATTTTTTTATGTCTCAAAAAAGAAATCATCTTGTTTTCTAGCCCTTGCAGAGTTTTGCGTGATGGTACATTATCTCTATTTTTTTTTTTTTAAACACAAGGTCCTATTTGGGGAAGACAACTTGAAATGACCTCAAGAAAACACAAATTTACAAACTTACAGATGATGATGGTGATCTAGTGAAAGAGGAAAAAGAGCAAAGAAATTAACTTGATTTTAATGAATAGTTTCTCTGGGATGAAAGCCCCAGGTTGTAAGTCCTATGTTTCCTTCTAAAATCATTTTCTGAAGATTTATAACATTTATAAGATTCTGAAAAATTTTAAAGCAACCTTGTTAGTGGTTATAGTGCAAAAATATGAATATACACTTGCAAGATGAAGGGAAACTACAAGTGTCTTGGGGCTTCATGAATGGATACTAGTGGCTTAGAACAAAAATTGCAATGGTAGCATTATACTTAGCATTATATACATTAGATGGAAGATTCTATATGGAGAACTGTCAGAAGACTGAAAATTGTCTTATGTCTAGTGATTTAGAGGATGCTTTTCCACTTAAAGCAATTAGTGTAACTTTGATTAGATAAACTCATGGATGGAAGAGTAGAAGAAATAAATATTTCTAAATCAAATGTTATTTCCCATAATGTTATTAAATATGTTTGCTTAATTTAATTTAACTTATTAATGCATAATTACTAAAATGAAATATGTAACTACTTCATCTATATCCCTAAAGGTTTATATTCAAGTTGACTGAAATCCTTAACTTTAGTTCTTTTCCTTTGGGAAAGTGATCGAACTTTGGGGTAACTTTCTATGCCCAAGTATTTTTATAATAACAGAAAAATAAAAAGCACAGACTTGTTATCCCTTGCAAGGAATCTTAAAATTTAAGAAGCATTTATGCTTTTATAAAGTAAGTAATGAAATTTTAATGGTGATATCTCAGGCATCTGCCAGTATGTGGTGGTAGGCATTTAGGGAGGCAGCTGGGTCTAGGTGCTCTGAAAACAGCACTGGGCAGGGCATCAACAAGACCTGAATAAAACTAGCTCTGCAGGAGAAGTTCCCATCAGGGAATATTTCTTGGAGGAGTGACTTGGGATCTCAATCTACAAACCGGTGATGGGCATATTATGAGGAAAAGCACAAAAGGCATGTGTTAGTGATCTGCTGTAAGCTACTCCAGACTTGAGGGCTCAGAATAGCACCTATTGATTTTGCCTATACTCTGCGTTGGTCATTGGGGTAGAGCACAGCCAGAAGGACTTGTAGCTCTGCATCTGCTTGTTGTGAGTCAACAGGCCATGGAAGCCTAGTTGGCCATGGAGGCCTTGCTCTCCACTCATGTCTGTAGCTTCCATTGTGGATCCTGTTGTACCACTAGATGACTAGGCCTCTTTCTCCACCTGGTCTCACTCATCTTCACAGATGAGCTGTTCATATGGCTGCTGTGTTCAAAGCTTGGTTGGGACTGGAGGGAAGGACATTAGACAAAATTAGTCACAAGAAAAAAGACGAATACCAGATGAGTTTAATCATATGTGGACTATAAAAAGTAAAGCAAATGAACAGAAAGAAACCCCTTGAAAAGCTGACTGTAGAAGTGAAGTTATCAGAGGGGTGCAGTAGCAAGCAAAGTGGGGGGAAGGCCCAGGGACGATGGTGGAGGATTACTGGGGCTTTGATGGTAGGCATGGATTGAATATCTACTTTCCTGGAAATGTGAATCTGTCCTGAAAAGATAACCAGTGCTGTAAATCAACATTACCTCAGTAAACAGAAATTTAAAAAGCAGGAAATAAAGAGGGTGAAAACCGAAGTTTCAGGACAGCTGGGAACAAAAACTTAGGAGTTACAGAATATCATTTGCCACGCTCCTTTTGTCCAAGTAAAGTCAGCTGGAAAATCAGCCCTGATTCAAGGCAATGGGGAAGGAGATGCCACCTTTGAATGCAAAGAATCTGTGGCAGTATCTAACACATCCTAGGTGGATAGAATAGCTCAGGTGGATAGAATAGCTACTGGAAGGGAAGAGAGACCAGAAAATGGGAACTATGGAGTAGTTATAAGGAGTCAAGCCTAAGAAATAGAGGAGCCTGCTGGTGAACAAGTGGAAATGAAGCCAGGCAGGCAACCTGAGACAACAAAGGCTGTCCCCTTCTATGATATGAGGGCAAGCAAATCACAATATATCAGTTCAGGCACTAGTTTTTTTGTTTCCACTGTTAGAAAATTGAAGTGGCATAACTTTTATGGAGAATGATTTAACAATATGAATCAAAAGTCTGATGGTACATGTCTAAGTTAATTGCAGTTCTGAGGATCTTTCCAGAGTAGTATTCAGAAATTAGCACGAATTTTACTTAAGAATGTTCTTCCAGATGTTCCATAACAATAAATATTTGGAACCAACATAAATACCTGTCATTAGGGAATGATTAAACAAATGACAGCCTAAGTTTATTTTCTTGAGCACTTAGCCATTTAAAAAGAATATTTATAAGTTGTAGGGAAAACTTCATCTAAGTGAAAAATATCTCATTTTGTCTGGAATGTATTTTTATTTTTAAAACTATTCTGTATCAAGGGTTCTTTTAATTATTGTAATATTATTGTTTTTACTTTATACATTTTCTTTTGAGATCTTAGAAGACCCTATACTGTTAAATTGCCATGATCAGAAATGAACCTTACAAAAATATTTTATGGATTTCCAGAAGATGAGGTGGCACAGAGGCAGAAAAGTCATATGATACCTGATTATTCATTTAACCCATTTGTGCCTCAGTTCCTTCCAATATGAGATGGTGCAAAAATATATGTATCTCACAGGATGGCTGTGAAGGTTAGGATTTTCCTTAAGAAACAATAAATATATAAGTAAATGCTCAATTAATATCAACTATAGTTATTGCCTTTGAATGTTCATTATTCAATTGCAAAATGAGCTACAGAGTCTTATTCGTAAAATAACTAACAAAACTGAAGTTCAAGAATTTTGCAGATACAAAGGACTGGGCCCATTCTCAAAGATGGTGTGCTTGCTTATGACCTACATGCAGGTAAGGACAATGAAAGACAATTGCTACTCTTCCCTGAACAACAACAACAAAAAGACTTCATGGCAAGTATATCTTCATGACATTGATGCTTTGAAAAATAAATGCCGCTCTTTGCCATTTAAATGTATTATATGCAATAAATCAGGAGACTGGTGCTTATTCCTTTTAAGCATACTTCTTTGCTATATTTGACAATTAAAAAAAATGTCTCCTGCCCACCTGTGGCATATCCCAGCATGGATGAGGCTTCCACCAATTTCCCTGGTGGCTGCCAGGGGCCTGAGGTAAGCAGCCCACTTGGGGTCCCAGGAGAAGGAGGGCGGCCCTTAGCTTTTTCATGTCTGGGAGCGGGGGTGGCTCCTCTGCCGGGGTGTAGGTTATGGGTTGGGGGGGAGTCCCTCCTTTTGTCACTCCCACTTCTACCATGTATCACTGGAAAAGAGAAAACCAACAATCTACTGACACAGAAGAAAAGAAGAACAAAGGCCCTGGGTATGATCATCACCTGGGTGAGACCCAAACTGAGCAAGATCAGACCTACAAGACATGAATGTAAGATTAATCACATAAATGACATAGCAAAGAGCTTTGTCTACAATGTTCTAGGGGTTAATTAAATAAGCCCCTAATCCAGAGATCACACCAAGGTGAGCAAAGCATCTTCCTTTCCCTTCTGGGAAAGTCACAGAGAAGGAGCTGTAGCCTTGCAACAAAACTGTAAATCACAAGAGTGAAGAAGAGATGGATAAACTTCTCACAGGAGTCTCTCTCCACAGTGGAACCACACTAATGCCAATGGCCAAGAGATGGGATCCCAACACCAGATGCCAGAGCTAAAAGGCTTAAAAGCAGCACCACAGGACAGACACCAGAATGGAAGAGGCAGCCAGCATGAATAAGGAGACACAAATACCAGCAACACACAGATCTGAAGAAAAGAAGACTCTTAATGTCACAGCAGAAAATGCTGCAAAAAAGGAACCTGGAGAACAACGCTACACACCTACACCTGCCCTGCAAGAAGTCCTAGATGAGCAGGGACAGGCTACCTGCCTCAAAGTTATTCTTAGAAATTAAGCAGCACAGGCCAACAGGTCACAGGAACTCAGGTTCTCATCCAGGATATCGGAAGAGACCAACGGGCCAAAAACAATGAACAACTGAACATCAACTTCGCCAACCAACAAATCACAGAAAGATGGCAGATGAAGTGGATGGGGAGATGGAAGGGGGACGAGGGAGATCAATTATCAGGGGATCAATTAATGCACATATATGACAAATCAATAAAATTAATTTTTAAAAATAAAAAAGTATCTATTTGCTATAGCACCTGTGTTGGCTGCTGTAGATATTATGAGTTAAATCAACATCATTACTCTCAATAACTGCTCCTTATTTAAAAAAGGCTAAGTAAAAATGTGCATAAAAGACGACGGTAATGGTTGATGGGTAATAAGGTGGCGGGAGAATCCCAGGGTAGAAAATGATGTAAAATAAAACAAACAATAAAAATAAATTTTAAAAAATATTGAGCAGAAAAAAAAGTGCATAATTTTTTTTCTTATCCAAGCAACATTGACAAGTATTGGTTAATTTTCTTATCCTCAATATTGGGTTCATATTAAGGTATTGTAAGTAATTGATCAATTTTTAAAAAGGCAATTATTTTAATATAAAAAAGCTTTATGTCACATGGGTCATCTGTCTGGCTAGTAGAGTAAGAAGCACTTTGGCTAATAATGCAGAACGTACTTGGCAAGAGAGGTTTTCATAAGGTTTGTTGGACCCTTCATGGTTTTGGTGGCACAACAACATCAGGGATGGGAGGGCTTAAACCACTACTACATTCTAGAAATATATTGATCTCCACTAATCTGAGCAGAATTAGTGTCTTTCTGGCCATGTTATTTGGAATTGGCTTTTCCTTGATTTGAAGTCACATGTTATTTATATCTCTGCAAACAAAGAATTCTATTTACTTAATAGATAGAAAACATCATCATCGCATATAAAGGTGCTCAATTTAGGTCTCTGGAGATTTCCAACTCCTGCTAACTGTAAGTGAAACTGAAGCTTTTGTCTTTATTGGAATTGCATTGAATCTGAACAAAAATTACTGAAATTCATATGGAACAACAAAAGACCCCAAATAGCCAAAATCCTTTTGACAAACAGAAGAGAGAACGGAGGTATTACTATTCCAGACTTCAAACTATACTACAAAGCCATAATACTTAAAACAGCATGGTACTGGTACAAAAACAGACAAACAGACCAATGGATCAGAATCAAATACCCAGAAATAAAACCACACATATACGGTCAACTAATCTTTGACAAAGAGGCAAAAAACATACCCTGGAACAAGGATA
>PVHY01034680.1:0-10282 GCA_004024945.1 Uropsilus gracilis | reverse complement strand
CCTCTGTCCCACCCCCCCACCCCGAGTTGTAACCATTTGGTGTCTGTCTTTATCTTTTTAACTTGTTTCTGCTAATGTGATTTCTTTTAGGTGTGTCCATGGTTTTTGTTTTTTTGTGTGTGTGTGTGTTTTCATTTTTTTCATTTTTTTGTTTGATTTTCCCTATATCCATCATATAAGTGAGACCATCCTGTACTTCTCTTTTTCTTTTTGGCTTATTTCCGCCAATATGAGTTTTTCCAGCTCCATCCAGGTCACTGCGAATGACATGTGTTTGTCCTCCTTGATGGATGCATAGTATTCCATCGTGTATATGTACCACATTTTTTTTAGCCAATCATCCGTTTGGGGGTATTTGGTTTGTTTCCAGTTCTTTGCAACTGTAAACAGGGCTGCAACGAACATGCGTGTACATGTGTCCTTTTGAATTAATGTCTTCATGATCTCTGAGTATATTCCTAGTAGTGGGATTGCTGGGTCGAATGGTAAGTCCACATTCAATTGTTTGAGGGTCCTCCACACAGTCTTCCATAGTGGCTGGACCAGTTTGCACTCCCACCAGCAGTGTAAGAGATAGTGTAAATTACTTTAACATTGTCCAAAACCTTTCTCAACATTGTCCAAAGTCCTTTCCCCAGATGGTCTAAAAATCCTCAGTCTCTCTGTCCTGATCATTTCACCAACATCAGTCAGAGTTCATCTCCATATGTTCGAAGACATCTTCCTTTGGCGTGTTCCTTTGGCATGCTCCAACTCTTCCATGCTGTCTTCTCCTTGTCCTCCTCCAGGAAGTGGAAGAAAAGCCATAGTACTGGAACCAGCAAAGTTTACTTTCTTCTCAGTCCTGACTTTCACATGGCCTCTTCCAGACACAAGTCAAACTCAACAAAACAAACTCCAACACGGAGTTCAAATCTCCAAACTCCTCAACTACCTTTAATAGACACACTCCTAGCCTGGGCTTGCCAAAGGCTTCAGACCCCAGGCCTTGGCCACATGGCCAACCTCACATGGCTCATATCTTCATCCCACAAAATGTCAGAAACCAAACCTGAATCAGAATCCAAATCAGAATCAGCACCCTAATCCCTTTCTTTGTTCCAAACCTCTTTATATATTCTCCTTTCAGTTTTCCCACCTTATAGGAACAGCTCCTGGGTTATCACATTATAAAGAAAAAAACCTGTTTTACTTCTTCCTTCCCCTTGTATCTTTCTGAAAGGAAATTCTAATCAAGGCCATTCTCACATTTTAGCATATCTTCCTTGAAATCTGCAATATAAAACAGGAGACAATGACACCCAGAGGGGTAGACACCCCCTATCAAAAGGTTGCAAGAAAGAAGAGAAAAGAAGCCAGGATGAATAAGACAAAGAATAATCTTTATTGGTACTCCTGGGTGAGGTTACTGACTGCAAGGGGGGGAGGGTGTCAGTGAAGTCACACCCATGTGGTGAGGGTAATGATTTTTATTAAGGGCAGGGATATGGGGGATAGGCTTAGGGAAGGAAAAGGCAGGCAAAACCACAAAGTAGGTAAGCCATTAGCATCTTTGATGGATGAGATTTGGGTTATAAAAGATTTATTTGGCATCATTAATGGTTGATATTCAGGTGGGGTGGTGTTTACAAAGAACTCTCTTAGCATCCTTAATAGTGGAGACTTCTAGAGCCATGGCTTACCTTTCATATTCAAGAAGATATGCTGGGTGTTAATGTTCCTCACTAGATAAAAATTAAAGAATGGAGCCATTTTGGTGAAGTAGCATGGCTATTAAACTGTACTTCAGTAAATGAGACACCATTTCAGAATTCAATAGCAATTTGAATGCCCCACAAATTTGAAACCAATGGGTGTAGTTTCAATAGGTATTAAGAAACATGGAGCCAAAACATCTCCATGTCCAAATTTGTTACACATAATGAGGTGAGAGGCAACTTTCTAGGAATATCAGGTGGCAAAACAAGAACACTGGAAACCTCAGAGAAGAGCTACCATTCAAAAAAGGACAGAAGAGTCCTTCCTCAGGGGACCCTTCTGCAAATCACAAACCTGCAAGTTAAACATCTAGAGCAAGAAAGATTAAAATAGCTGAAGACAATGCCTACCAAAAAAAAAAGGAAAACAAACAAACCTATTCCAAAAAAATAGAAAATACCTCCTGACACTTTCTAAAATAGTGGAAATTTGAAGAGCACACTTAATGGTAATTCCAGTGAAAGAACAGAAATACTATTGGTTCTGGTATCATAATCCCAATGATCCTGTAAATTTGTAAATGCCTGATAAAACATGGATTATAGCTCTATTTCCACTAGAAAGGTTAGAAAAATAGAAACCCTTAAGATTGCTTATAAATTTATATGATCGAGATTAACTTCAAAGACATGCTGCAATACAGATTGGTTCACTAAAGAAGTGGAGATTTCTATCTAGATTCTGAAAAACCAGGACCTCTGAGATGTGGATTAAGTAAATGGCAGGAGAAGTCATGTGGGCTTGGAAGGAGTACATGGTGACAAAGTATACAGAGGTCTGAACCTTCAGAACACACAGCTTCTCAGTTGCTTAGCAACCCCTCCCATAGAGATCAAATGGTGAGTCTTTCCAAACTCTGCTGTAAAATTTTTGCTGTAAGTAACAAATTGTATCTGAGATACCAACGAATTACTGTGGCTCTTAGAGGTGACAAGTTTACCACCAGAGACAGTCACATAACAGGTTTTATTAGAGCTTGACCAAGAGTTGCCTTGTGGTATTCAAAAGAAACAAGGGACAGCCCTAATCAATCCTGAAGAGTTCACAACCTAGGTAATACACACTCATGTGTAAAGCTATCAAGAAGAAATATCTCTATCAGTATTTTAAGTTGTATGTTCTGGAAATGCACTGGATTATTTTCTTGTTTTATATGTGTATGTGTCCTCATGTCAATTGTAATGTAAAAAAAATGCAACTTCTTTATACCTAAGTGAGAGGAAAAAAGAGTAATTGGTCATCATCCTGGGATTATAGTGTGATAAAGTACTGTATAATGCAATCAGGCTATTGTCCCTCCTAGGTCACTGCTATGCATAGATATTAAGATGTTCACTGTAGAATGAATAACTAATTTCTGTTTAGCGTATACACAGCACTTGGAAGAAAAAAGAGCTAAGATCTCAAGTCTAGCATCCTTGGACAGAATGTTATGGAACCTGAAGCAGATAATTTCCAACCAAGCTTAATAATGAGAAAGGACAACAGGGCTTTAGAAACAAAATTACTTCTGGAAGGAAGTCCAGAAAGGGTTCAAAGAGAGAGATCTGTAGGGCACATTGGTTATAGACCAGAGCACATAGATAAGACAGTAAGATTTCCTGATCTGATGTCTTTGCCAGGGGAACCATGACAGTTCATATGGTGTAAAATGGAGAAGGAACTCCCTGAGTCACAGTTGCCACCTCGGGCTAAAAGCATTTCACTAAGGAGCAGGACAGCACAATAACTCTGTTGAGGCTCTGACCTATACACATGTGAGCAGTAGAAAGTGGTGGGCTACTTTTACACTACTGTCTGCCACTTCAGGGGAGGCAAACAGATATGACACTCCAGCTGTTCTGTCCCCACAATGAACAACAAATAGATAAATATCTATAAATAAAGAATGCTCTAGAAGGACTCAGAATTCCACTTGAGGAGCTCCAGCAACAGAATAGAACAAAAATCTGAGAATAAAAGCAGCAGCGTTCCATCTCCCAGGCCAGCATGACTCAGCACCAAGACTCAGCACCTCCTCCTTGAGAAAAAAAGAGTGGTGTGTGCAAACAGCTTCCCTGGCCTTTTTGAGCACAGTTAGAATGAAACATGATTTCACTCCATGATAGAAATAAGCAAAAATGAGATGTTTGGGGATAGCCAAGAAAAAGGAAGAAGGGAAAAAATTACTAGTATCACTACATAGTGAAATTATCATATTCCCATTGGTTTTCTATGAAAAGGACCTTAGCAGATTTTATCAAGTAGGAAAAACCAATATCCAGCACTTCTGCAAAGAACTTCCTATAACTTTTCCACTGAGGTATCCACAAAATTTTGCATTGATGACTCTAGCTGCCTGTGTCCCTCAAACACTTGATTTACTTAGCTAATGCCAGTGAAGTAGTCCATACTCAGAACCCAGAACTACTACTAGGCCAACAACCAGTCCCAGTCTCTGTACCTATATGTATAAATCAAGTCAGGCCTCAGCTTTTGATCCCAACCAAAGCTACCTACAGAATCACTTCAATTTCTATCAAAATTCCAATAACATTTTTAGAGATATAAATAAAACAATCCTAAATTCACACAGAGCACAAAAAATACTCAGAAATCTAAAACAATCTTAAGAACTAAGCCAAAAACATCATGCTTCCAGATTTCATACTATACTACAAAGCTACACTAATCAAAACATAATGGTACTGACAAAACAGACATGTAAACTTAGACTAGAATGCCCACATATAAACCTGCACATACATGGTCACTAATTTTTGACAAAGTCATGAAGAATATACAATGGGGTAAAGGTGGTCTTTTCAATAAACAGTTTTGGGGAAAGTGGATAATATACATATGTAAAAAAATGGAGCTGGATTCTTATTTTACACCATAAACAACAATTAAAACAAAAATAATTAAAGAGTTAAATATAAGGCCTGAAGTCATATACACCTAGAAGAAAATGGGGAAAAAAACCTTTGAAATTTGTCTTGACAATAATTGTCTGAATATAATAGCAAAAGCAAATGCAAATAAATAAATATAAACAAATGTTACTAAGAAACTAAGAAGCTTCTATACATCAAAGAAAGCAATAATGTAAAATGGTAACTCGTGGAATGAGAGGCAATATATGTAACCATATGTCCCATAACGGGTTAATATCGAAAAACAGTAACAAGAAGGAAAACAGACTAGTGAATATGAAAAAACATAATCCAACTTAAAAAATGGACAAAAGATCTGAATAAATATTTTTCCAAAGTAGACATAAAATGGTCTACTGGTATATGGAAAAAAAAAAAAAAAAAAAAAAAAAAAAAAAAAAAAAAAAAAAAAAAAAAAAAAAAAAAAAAAAAAAAAAAAAAAAAAAAAAAAAAAAAAAAAAAAAAAGAAAATCACTTAGCATCAAGAAAATACAAACCAAAACCACAATGAAATAGCATGTTATATCTGTTAGGATGGATATTATCAAATTCAAGACATAAGAGATAATTCAAGTGTTAATTAGAACATAGAGAAAAGAAAACACTTATGTATTTGTCAAAAACAAATAATTTTTTAAATTAAAAATTAAAGAAGAAATAAAAGAGGATTAGAGGAACATGTATCAAGTGCTGTGGGGAGTTCAATCACATATCCCTCCCATCCACCTAGTTAGTGTCATATGTGTGTGCTATTCAGATGCTGAGATGACACTGTACACATTAGTTTTTCAAGCATGAATGTGTATTTTGCTTTTAGGTAAAGCATACCTGTGAAACACTTCTTAGTGTCACAGAGAGTTCCCAGGTGAACAGTCAGTGAAAGATCTTACCATTTGTATCTAAGTACCATCCACCACACAGACTGCGAAAGGCAACTATTTTTAGAGATAATTACTGTCAGACTTACATACCTTAAGAAGGTATTCATGTTAAGAAATAGAAAGAAAAACAGAAAATACCACTGAGTTCCGATAGCAATTAATTGCTAAGTGTTCCTTTTAGTCCTTCAGCATACATTGAAATTGTACACAATAAAACTTTAAAAACAAGTGAGTGATTTTAAGAGGGAGGCAACAAGATTTTTGGTAGTTGTTGCATGACTCACTATTGAATATGCCAGTCAAAACAATAGGGTTCTAGCTATAGATGTAGAAGCCCTGTATCTTCAAAAATAGTATATTTAATAATTTAGTGTATTAAATGTATTTCAATTTCAGATGCAGAGGACTAAACTGACCATAATTTTGTGTTTAAAACATATTATCAATATTCTATGCAAGATTCCCTGCTTGTATTGTTTATTTATTACTTTGCATTATCCTCTTCCCCCTCCATGTAGGTAAACTTTCTCACTTGTTACTGAAGAAGGCTTGGCATATGTACTTTTAAAACATAATATATATATGTGCATATATATATATAGTATATGTGTATGTATGTGTGTACATGTGCATAAATAAAAGCAAACTCAGTCCTAAAAATATGTATTTTCTCATGGTCTAGGTTGATATTTTTTTAAATCATAGAAAAAGGTATGACCCATTATATGGAAAAACTATAATTATAAGGCACTTACTATATTTTATAAGACAACTTTTTAAAATTTGACATAAAATGTCAGTGATTAAATAATTATGTTTTTCTCAGTAGTGACTAAATATATACTTCATATTAATTTTATAAGTTTTTTAAATAATATAAAAACGCAAAAGTTATTATTTATAAAATTTAGATCAAACATTTTCCAGTGTTTACCCCCAATGTAAAAGTTTTTCCATTTTCAGTTACCTCTGCTTTGTTCCTAGGCAAACACCATTTGACAAACTGCAAATTCATTGGTTGACTCACACATATTAGCCCAGTACCAATGACATTGAGAACTAATTGCATGGATATTATCATCACATATGCAGTTCTTTACTTAGAAATGAACAGCAGATATGAACAAAATATGGAGAGAGCCTGCTATAAGATAATGTAGCCAATACTGAAAAACATTAAATCTAGATAACCACTAAGTATAAGAGAAACATGGCTTTTTAGAATTCCTGTTATGATTAAGATGGAAAACAGAATTAAGAGTATCTGTAGATTAATAATCTGGAGTAATTGAACATTTTCTGTAATTTTTATTTCATAAATAAATCATTTTAACTAAATTCACTTTGTCTAGAGACATTTACTGATAAAGTTAATGCATTATAGAAAAAGAAAAATAATTTGATATATGTATAACTCACTAAAATGTCTTTTTTCTTTTCTTATGAGAAAACTAATTCTGTCTTGTGTTTATTAATTATCTGCTTCCTTTTAAGAATCTAAGCATCATGTAAATTAGGGAACTTAAAACTTCCATGGGTCACAAAATAGAACAAAAACCAACATCAGGGCTTAAATGCATAACTGTTCACAAATATTCTGGATGGGACAGATTGGTTCATTTCATAGGTATATACCAACCATCCAGCACAGTGTCTAGCACAGTTGTTTCTTGCTAAACATTTGTAGGATAAGGGATGGATGAATGGACCAATGGATGGACAAATTGTCTAATGGACAGGTGGATGGCTGAGTGGATGGAGAGAACAGGTGAATGGATGGATGAAAAGGCTTCCTGAAAGAGACAAGAGTCAAGAAATAGGAGTTTTAATAATTTGAGGATATGCACAATATCTATAAGCAGAATATCTTGTAGGATCAATTAACTATTTATATCTTATAAAAGATAATTATCTTTACAAAGAAGCAGCTAACTATATATAAGAACATGTTTACATACAGACTACTTCAGTGATTATGAAAATATTCAGCACCTAAATTCTCGATGCCAGGGAAGAAAGAAATGATGGGTAAAGTAAGGTGAGATGAATCAATCTTCTTGAGATTATTGAGATTTTGAATGGCTCTAGACTTGGATCGGTAGAGAGAGAATGGTAGTGCATTCCAGGTAGTAGACACACATAATGCTGTTTGAAATGATAATGTAGAGCTAGTCACCCAGATGTGCTGAAATTGGGTGAATATAGAGAGAATTGATTGCTTTGAGACAATAAGGTAAAAATACTCTTACTTACCTTCACCTCCAAAGAAAATGAAGCTTTCAATTATATGTCTCTGCTCTTAAATTATTCCACTTTCAGGACCATCCATAATTATGAAAAGTTAGATTTATGTTCCTCCATTTTCTTTTATACTCAACACAGGGATGGTAATATAACCTCCTAAGAAAAGCAAATATATTTCCCAACTAGAGAGCACTTGGTTCTTAATCCATGGAGTATATTTGACTTTTGGAAATTCAATTCCCTTCAAATCAACATGCATTTGCTGAAAGCCAGCTATATAATAGGAGTCATTCTAAACACTGAAAACACGAGAATGAATAAATGGTGAAGATAAAGCTCTATACTGCTAGACTTTCTTGTCACCCACCTTGCACATGAGCTGATGAAACCTGAGGACTAGTTATCCAAGCCCAAAGCACTTGGGCATTTGGAAGGCAAAGTCACAACCTAAAGCAGGAAAACTCATAGAATTGTAGGACTCAGCATGTTGGTCCAGCCTGTCTACTCTGTATATTAGCTGAGTGAGCAGTGATTCCCAAACCAGAAAAAAAAAAAAAACTGACAGAGGAGGTGTAGCCAACACAGCTCTGATTTTGACAAGAACAAAGATTCTTGGGACCAGTGAAAAATAGCTGCTGGCATTCAAATAAAATTCAGGAGACAATTATATATTGTCAAGCACAATTATATATTAAATTGCAGGAATTCTCCAAGACAGCAGGGATTCAGCAGTGAACAAAACATGATTGCCCTCATGGACAGAGAATAAAAATGAGAAAGATTAGAATTATAAAACTAGAGTACAAAAGTACAAGAAAATCTGAGGGGTCATGGTAGCGTATAACAGGCTTTCACTTAATTTGGACAATCTAGAGGGAAACCTCTGAGAAGGTGATGGTAAACTAAGGTTAAAGCCAAATAGGTTCTTACTACAGAGAGAGCATTGACAACCTGACCATAGGAGAGGACAGTCCCAGACACCAACCCTGAAGCAGAGGTTTTGAAGTGAAACTGATGGGGGGAGGGGGCGCCTACCCCCTCCCTCACTATTAAGTTGATACATATTTTTGATAAAGAATTTGTTACTCTCCTGTTGCTATAGACTTGTAAATGTCTGAGAAGATAGTATTGGTCTTGCCATTAATATAGGTGATTTATAGGACTTTCTCCTGAGCCCTGTCTTGACAAGGCAGGAAGGAAGGTATAAATAGTAGTTTAAGAATGGGAAACAAGATCTGCCATTTTGGGGAGACGAGCCATTTTGGGATTAGCATTCCGGGAAGAAGAACAATGTAAGTCCAGGCCTCAAGGACAAGGTGGGCAGCCCAGCCATAGGTCCAAGACTGTGGACTCATAGCTTTAGCATGGTTAAGCCAAGTATGTATGACAAAGTGAGCCTAAGGATTTTTGGAGAGGCCATGAGGAGGTCTTGATGAATCTGCTACTGGTTCCTGTTTTTCAGAGTTTCTTTCTATTGCCTGAAGTGAAGAAGACACAACAAGGAGGCAGCAGCCCGCCTTCAGCTACATGCCATCACACCTTTGACTGCTGGTCTGGAAGAGCTGGAGCACGTCAAAGATGTCTACTTTTCAAGTACATGCTGGACTCTGGAGGACTGGACAAGTGGTAAAGTTAATAGGACTAGGACTGAGATTTGTGGACTATGTTGGGGAAGGTGTTGGAAAATATTAAGGTAAATGGGATTCTCCTTATATATTTTTTTGTAGTCATTAGGATATCACTTTGTTAGAAACAAATACTTCTTTTTACTTTAATAATCTGTTGTTGCTTTGAAAATAATGGTAAGGGAGCTACAGATGACAAGAACCTACAATTCTGAATGTCTTCAGGCTGCAGGAATTCCAAAGGTTACATTTGAGGCCAAGTGGCTTTAAGTTCAAATGTAGTTCTAACATTTTTTTTTCTTCCTGCAGTCTGGCTGTGACTGAGAGAAGCTTGTGGGTGGCATTTGCATAACAAAAAAATAGGGAGAGAGTGAAACGTGGGAGAGACTGTGGCCTGGAGCCTGCTTTTAGGGTAAAGATTGAAAAAGAGGATTTTTGAGGTATAGATTAATAGTTTAAAAGACTCTTCACCCGATTTCAAATCTTCAACAATGGAAAGAATAAGCTTAAACATTGACCTCCTAAAATACTTCTTCCTAACTGAATCTCTTGAAACTTGAAGTTGATATCGGGTCGGGGTAGGAGGCAAAAGCCTCCAAATTGCAAACCCCAAGGTCCGTTTCACCTGCGCCTAGCAGTTGCCAGTCCAAATTACCAATCAACAACAGGGTTTTATTAACAAGGGAGCTAACAGGGAGAACAAAACGTCGTGAAAGCCGCACGTGGCAATTATCTTACCCCAGTCACCATTCTCAGACCCAAAGGTCCCCAAGGCACAGTGCACAGTCCAATGACGAATACTTTGCCCCTCTGAACCTCAGAGGAAGGCACTTTGGCAAAGTCCAGTCCTTTCGCCGGC
>PVHY01034679.1:0-10255 GCA_004024945.1 Uropsilus gracilis | reverse complement strand
TCCCCCCCTCCTCCAAGGTGGTAGGCAGCCCCCCCTAGCTCGACAGTCCTGGAGGAAAGGGTCTCACGGACAGCTGGGAAGCCCTTCGCCAGAGGTTGGACCTTGGACGGTGATTCAGCCAGTTTCTCAGGAAAGGCAACCTGGACTGGTGCAGAAGGCCGGAATGGGAAGGGCTCCGAGGCCGAGCACGGCCTTGTGATCTCTGGAAGAGTGTGGCCTGACCCAGGCTGGTCTTGGGCATATCTCATCATCCTGAGGGACATGACGGGCACCCGGGAACAGGTAGCCAGGCATGGGGCTTCTCTTTGGGCCTGTCCTGGCTGGCTGACTGCATGTCTGGGCAGGAGTGTGGGGTCATCCTGCACTTCTGACCCTGCCTCACTTCACACCATTGCCTGAGAAAACACCACGCCCCATTCAACCGGCAGTGGACTCTGTTCAAGGAGGTGGAGGAAACTCACCGCAACATGAGCTGGAAAATGCGGGTTCCAGATAGCAGGTGGTGAAGGGATAAACAAATGAGCAACAAACAAATACATTGAAACCAGCTCAATCCAACAGAGAAGAAAAAACTAAGCGAAACACGTGACCCTATAAATCAAAGCAGATACATTTGCAATCATGGAAATCTAAATATAGGAAATGCTCCTGGTAGAATGGGTGAAAGGGCCAATGTCACTGGCCTTCGGTCACCAGTGGCAATGCTCAGTTCCGTCAAAAATTCTTATCTTGAAAAACCCAAGCAGGCTCAGTTTGAGGGCTGCAGCGGCTGCGTCCAACCTCAGCATCTTCTTCACCCCCTTGAAGAAGATTCTGCTCTTTTCATCTCCCTTTTACATATGAAGAAACTGAGGCACAGGAAGCAGAGAGGTTGAGGAGTTTGTCCCAGTTCACCCAGCTGCGAAGTGGCAGGAGGGCCTTTGATTTGAGGAAAAGACACAAAGAAACAAGGTCTGCAAGAGATGGAGCTTTGATGCAGTTTTATTTTCTTCTCAGGCACTTTCCCCCCCAATAGAGCTTGTTACTTTTGTAATCAAGGACTGGCTACTCCCACCTCATCCAACACCGAAGAATCAAACGGCAAAGATAATAGAGCAAAGACGTCCGGGGCGGGTTCACCTGGGGCGGTTCCGCTCTGCCCTGTGTAGGGGGGCACCGGGCAGGGGGAACTCAGGACTCCCGCTGATGCTGACCGCACCACTTGGGGCTTAGGTTGGGGTCAGGTCTCACCAAGGTTGGCAAATTGGGAAGCGCTAGAGCTTGGGGTGGGGTGTGTGTGTGGCAGGGTGTGTGTGTGTGGTGGGGTGTGTGTGTGTGGTGGGGTATGTGTGGCGGGGTGTGTGTGTGTGCGCGCACGGGCGCGCACACTAAACTACGTGTGTGCGCATGCGCACTAAACTACATTTGTGCATTTGTGTGTTTGTGCCTGTGGGGTGTGTGGGACGCAGGTAGGAACACAGGGCCAGCTGGGAGTCTGGAAATCTCCCCTTGGTTTCTTGGTTCCCACACCCCAAACCATGCTATTTAGCTTCCACACAAAGCGGGGTTCCCCTCTGCAGCATCCAGCTGCTCTTGGACCCTCTTAGAACCCAGGGCTTGTTTCCACCCCAGGGATGCTGGGGCTGAGACTGGGACTCTGGACAGAGCAGAGCAAGGTTCTGGGGCTGGAAACCCTCCCTTGAACATGCTCCCCAAGGTAGCTGCCCTGGGAGTCCTTCCCGTGGCTCCAGTTGTCCCTGCAGAACCACCCGAAATAGACCTGGTCCCTTGGAGGCATCTCTCTGGCGGGCTTTCCCAGCTCCCTCAGCCAGCCATCCAGGTCAGTGTGGTGCCCAGACAGGCCGCCATCTTGATTTCTCCGGAGCAGTTTCTCAAATGCTGGCCCCTGGGAAGCCTGATTGGAGTCCTCTACTCCCCGTGTAGAGGGTCCAGGAAGCAATCCCAGAATCCAACTTCTCAGTCTCCCCATTGGTTCTGATGCCAGTCAATGCTCCCTTGGGTCAGCTGGCCAGGCCCTACCTAAAGTGTATGGCCCAGAAGTGACCAGCCAGACTCCTGCTGACCAGCTGGGATGTGGGAGATGGTCCCTCTGACTGGCTCTTGTCCTCCCCATGCAGTCCCCTGGCTGTGTCCATGTATGTCTCTCCAGAGAAGCTGCTTCTGCTGGGCTCCGGAACTAGACAGTACCTGGATCAGAAGCCCCAGCCCTTCCAATTCTGACCTAGAATATCTGCCCAATAGAGGTCTAGACAGATAGCTTCCAGGGCTTTCCAGAATGTTCCTGACCAGCTTGATAGGCGGCTCTGTCCTCCCCATGGGACTGGGTCCTAGTCCTTGAACTGAGTACAGAACCAGCCCTGGACCCCAAGCAAGCGTCAGCAGGAGGGTCAAGCTGTGGAACAGCGAGTGGACATGCCCCCTCAGCCTGTGGCCGAATGTACAGGCCCAAGGAGGAAACGTCTGGTCTTGCCAGCCCCAGGGCTGACTGTGTCCCAGGTGGACAGTGGTGAGGCCCCAGGCAGAGCCAGGCCCCAGGAGGGCGGTGGCCTCTGTGACTCAGGACCTTGACTCAGGCCTTGACTCCCTGAAATGCTATGGAGGGTGTGCTCACAGCTAGCCAGGGCCGTGCTGTCCCAGCCGGCCAGCTCCTCCCAGGCCTGGAACATTCTTCCTTTGGTCAGCGTCAGGCCCACATCCCTGAAACCAAGGCAAGACCTTCAGTTACTTAGAGAGCATCACAGCCTCCTGGAGTGACAGAGAGCAACGTCGCAGGCCTGGGCTTAGGCTAAGCTGCTGGAGTCTCAGCTGTGCCTCTGAAATGGTGCCAGCCACGGCTACTACCTGCTGACGCTCCCCCTGCCAGCTGTGCTCCCGCGTGTCACATGCCCTGCATGGTGGTGGCTTAGGAAGAAGCTTCTGGGAGCCCAGCTCCAGGCCGGCATCTGGGAAGAGGTGTGGCGCCCTCTGCTGGACAGCTGGTCCATCACAGGCAGGAAAGGAGAGGGACAAGTCGGCAGGTGAGTAGGCCAGTGGGAGAGGCTGGGAGGCCTGAACAGCCATCTACTTACAGGTGAGGAAACGGGCCTGATGCCACCTTTCTGCACGAAGTTTGCCTGCATGGCCCATGGGTTAGGGAGGGTCCCCTGCAGGAGGGAACTGCACGCTTGGGCCCTCATGGGCTCCCGTAAGGCCTTGCTCCCTTTTCCTCTGAGTCCCCCTCAGCCCTCTGAGACTGTCCAGGGGAGGGGCCAGAGCCAGTGAGGGGGAGAGCATCGTAAAGCTCTGGGCACAGGGAGGAAGGGGAGGCCCTTGCTGCGGTTTTCCTCAGCAGGCGGCAGCTTCAGGAAAGACCCCAGAATGCAAGGAAGAGGTGGGGAGTTGTGGGCTCTGCCACCTTTGAATAAGGAAGACCCAGAGAGCTGGGGCTCCACTCCCGTGTGGCCACAGGGACATCTAGGTTCTGCCTGGATTTGCTTATCCAGCTAGCGTTGAGCTCAGCACACAGAAGCACCTATCCAAAGCATTAGCCAACTAGGAAGATTCTGGAAGCTTCTTCAGGTTTGTAGGTCAAGACAATGGCTCCCACTTATGGAACTCCTCTTTGCTAGCTGATATGTGGTGCGCTTTGCGGGTGTATTTCCTTGCAATAAAACTGTGCGGTAGCTCTGGTTAGGGCCATTTCATGAATGGTGAGAATGAAGCTTTGACACCTAAAGAAATGGTCACGTGTCTAGAAGGGCGGGATCTGAAGCCACCCGTGCATGTGACTATCCTTCCATTAACTGCACTCTTCTGGTTTGTTCTTGTTCCCCTGACCCTTCAGTCACTAGCTATAGAACCCCTAAAATGAAATGGACCTTCCATCTTGACTCCCCCCTTCCCCCGTCCCTGGCTAAGCATATCTGCTCCCCGGGTTGTAGTCTAGGAGCTAAGGTCCTGTCTCTCTGCACCTCTGGCCCAGCCAACTGGCCAACTCTTGTCATCTTTGGTCAATGCCCCTCAAATGTTTCAAGCTCATCGTGCCCCAAACTGAGGCTGCTTTCCCCCAAAACCCCACCTGCTCCTACTCCTACATCCCTACATCCCACCACCACCCCTGACACCCAACCTCTATGTTCTGTGTTTTTCTTTTTAAATCTTGAGAAAATAGTTTTCCTGCCCTGATGAATGTTGTAATTCAGGCACCCCCCTCCCCTTTCCCCACCACAGTACCCCCAAACCTCCCACGAATGTCGTGTCTCCTCCCCTGGCATTCTCCCTTCTAATCCTTCCACCCCTCTGCTCCACAGATCCATCTAGAATTCAGATCTTCACTTTGCCATGGCCCTTGAGACCTGCCTTCTGCCTCCTCTGCAGTCTACTCTCCCCTCCCTGAACCCCAGTTGCAGAGAAGTGCCCCAAAACAAGATATCCCGCTGCCCACACGTGTTAGCATCTTTGGTCACCCAGGCTTTCTTATCTGGCTTATGCCTACTCATCGTCCCCCCCCCCCAACATGCCCATGCCAGGGAAGGCTCCTGGAGTCCTCCTGCCCCTCAGCTGGCGGATCTGATTCGGGGTACCTCTTCCATCTGTCAGAAGCCTCATTGTATGTATGCGATTGGTAATGGGCTTCATTTCCTGCCCACTAAGTGAGGAAATACTCAAAGACTGGGTCTTGTGTAATAACCACATCCAAGCCAGGGCCTGACATCCAATAGGTGATCACTGAGTGAGTGAGTGAATGAGTGAATGAGTAAATGAATAAGTGAACCATAAAGGAACTGGAAATTAGGGACGCAGAAATGGGGGCGGACGGCTCAGGAGCCTGCTCTGAGGAAGAGGTCAGAGTCCCTTGGCCACAAGATTCCCCCATATCTGGCTGCATATTATGGGGACCTCCCCTTCTTCCTGCCTCTCCCTAGCAGCCAAGTGGCTTCTAAACACTGGTTCTGGGAAGACAAGGAAACTGGGAGCTGGCCAGAGCCCTACACATTAGACACCATCCTCTTCCTGCCCAAGGAACCCTCCAGCCTCCCCCAGACCCTTGAGCTGGTAGGGGGAATAGGAGGAGGAGGTGCTGGGGTTGTTCACCTTCCACACCCAGCCCTAATTAGGGACTGGCAGTGTACAGGGTCCTGGTCTGAGCTCCTGAGCTTATGCAATCCCAGTGACCGTCACAGATGAGGGAGGGCGCAGGCCGCAGGGGACAGGACTGGGCTCTGGCACGACAACGCAAGGACAGGTTCAACAGCATGGGGGTGGCCGAGGCTGCGGCAGCCAGCCAGGAGGGAGGCTTGAAGTGGATCTTGCTGTGGAGAGAAGAGGCAAAAGGCACTGCTGGAAGAAAGGAGAACATTGTGGCCAGGTCCGAAAGGCCGTGGCCAGGCCGGTGGTTTTGGACTTAAACCAGAAAGGTTGAATGGTGATACCCATTGGACAACGGGACCGACCTGGGCTGGGGTGGCCTTTTGTTCTAGAACAATCCCACACGGCTTGGTCAGGCAGCCCCGGTACCTCCCTACTGTCTCCTGGTTGAGGGTGCCATTTCTGCAGAGGCCAGCAGGGGGCAGGACTGACCCACAGCAGGCCCTTGACCCAGGTCTTGGGTGGGGTGGCCCTGTCAGAGTGGGGAGGGGCACCAGCAACAGAGGGGACAGCCCGGCTGTGCACAGCTGGGACAGAGAACCAGACAGCTGCTCAAAAGGTGGGTTTGTGGCCACCGAAGCTGCAAGTCCAGGTGACGATGGCTCTGCCCTGGAGTGGGTACCCCTGCTTCCTGGCATACTCCCCCAGCCCAGCAACTCTCCAGCTGCACCCCTCTCCCTTTGGTAGGCGCAGCCCCTCCTTCTCAGTGGAAGGGGTCCCCAATATCATGAGGTGCCTGGTTGGGTTCCCAGGGCTCCTCAGCTCCTTTAGAGTCAAAGCAAATTCAGCACATACCCAAGGAGAGAGTACCCCACTCCCTGGCTCCCTCCCCATGTTGCAAAGAAGGCACCAGCTCCAGGGGGCAAGGGGCCCTGGGGGAGCAGAGGCCACTCCGGCAGGCACGTGGCAAATGCCTATGCCATGTGCTCTGTGCTAGGGACACAAAGATGGGAGGCCCCGGGGCTGCAAGGGCTGCAAGCCCAGAGCTGTGGGGATCCCAGCAGGGAGAGAGCTGCTGCTCAGTGAGAACTGTTGAAGCTCTGACAAAGGAGGTGATACTGGGGTGAGGCCTAGAGACACTAGTGGGTTCTGCCTGTTGGGGAAGGGGGCATTCTGGCGAGGGGCCAGGCAAGGCTGTCTAGGGATGCTGGTGAACAGCTAGAGTGACATGTGCTCTGTAACAACCACTGGTTAGATGGCTATATTGTGCTACGGGGTCTATTTATAGCATTTCTGGTGTCACTCAGGGTGCCAGAGCCTCAGGAACCATAGATGAAGAGACTGAAGGGCAGGGAGGTAGAGACACAACCCGGGTAAGGAATTTAAGGATGACGACTCAGTCCAGGTCCATGAACCCCCACTTTGCCTTCAGAGGACAGGAGTTAAAGTGCAGGAAGGAGGAGTCCCGCAGAGACAGACAAGTTCTCCTCCTCGGCCTGGTCTCTGGTCAGGTTGTGGATCTTTTAATCAGAAACTATTCTCCTAAAGTTATCTACTTGTCAACCTTCTTGCTTTTTTGGTTCCTGTTAGAAAAGGTCTGTGTAAGTTCCATTCTCATGGATCAGAGGTTTTTGTCCAGGCCTGGGTTGGAGAGAGAGAAAAAGAACCCTCAGCTGTGTGTGTGTGTGTGTGTGTGTGCGCATGCGTGTACACATATGTGTTCTGTGAGAGAGAGACAGATTGAAAGAGAGACACACAGGGAGAAAGACTGAGAGAAAGACAAGAGTCAGAGGGGGAGAAAGAGATTGAGGGGAAGAGAGAGACAGGAGGGGGGGAGAGAATGGTAGAGAACAAGATTGAAAGAAAAAGAGTTAGAGAGAGAGTGACTGAGAGAAAAACTGTCAGAGAGAGAGGGAGGGAGAGAGAGAAAGAAGGAGAAAGAAGGATGGGGGAGGGGAGGGCCTGGGCCACCCCACCAAAGGCATCAGCCTGCCTGTCCAAGGCTTGTGCTATTACATAAGAGTGGAAGTCTTGCTCCAGTCTCCATCTGTCTCCACCTGATGAGGGGATGGCCTGAGAGGGAGGCCTCCCTCCAGAGACCTCCTCTTCCAGATGATGGCGAGGCCTCTCCTACCAGGCTTCCCTTTTTTGCAGAAGGGCCTCCCCCTCGCCTCAACCCCTAGGCCTTACTGCAGCCATCCCCCTGCCTTCCAGCAGCCCCTTCTTAGTAATCATCCAGTTCTTCTAAATTACAGGAACTCACCTTATCCTTGTGAGGACAGTCTTTAAAAATCAATGACAGCCGGGCATGGTGGCGCATGCCTATAAGTGACAGCGTAGGAAGCCTTGGCCAGGGCCAGGGATGGCGGTTCGAGTCCCGCCTGGGGTACATAGCGAGACCTAGTCCCCAAAAAATAGCTGGGTGTGGTGGTGCATGCCTGTCATCCCAGCTACCTGAGAAGCTGAGGCTGGGGATTGCTTGAGTCTGTGGTACCCCGGGGCAGCGTGAGCCTGCGGTTCCACAGGTAAAAATAGCGAGACCTAGTCTATAAATAAATAAATAAATAAATAAATAAATAAATAAATAAATAAATAAATAAATACCAATGGGAAAATGATAACAGTTATAGTAATTATATAACAGTGGGGAAGAGTATGTACATTAAAAGGTTCTATCTACCTTGCTCCTTGCCCCTCCCTATTTCCCAGGGAAGCACTCAACAATTTATTCATCCCTGAGATATCTTTATAGAGATTTATCTCTATATCTTTATCCTTCCCCATTCCTCTCTTTCTCTCTCTGACTCTTTCTCTCTTTGTCTCTCTCTCTCTGTCTCTCTGAGATATGCTGGAAAACAAAAAACAAAACACAAACAAGACCATACCATTCTACACCCTACCCCTTTTCACTGAATGTTATGTCCTGTTATCTTTTTTGTTGTTGTTGATACCTATTCTTTGTACTGACTCCATTGCAAAGACTTTAGTGAACCAGTTCCTTTTTTTTTTTTATGGACATTTCAGCTGCTTCTCATTTTTGCTCTTAAAAGCAATGCTGAGCTGAACTGTAGAGGAACTGAATGTATAGATTAATTGCCAGCTGATGAAATGTGATGTGTGTTGAAAATTTGAATCTGTATCCCCCCTTGTCTTTTCAAAACACTATAACAATGTGCACTTCCACCAACCATGTAGGAAAATGTCTTAACATCTGCCCCAATACTGGCATTATAAATTTTTAAATCTTTGTTAATGGGGCAGTTGAAACTTGGCATCTCATTTAAGAGTCTTAAGTGCCTTAAGGGTGAGTCTGAGCGTATTTGCCTATCATTGAATTTCTTTTCCTTCTCTCTATCTTTTCCTCTTCTTCCTTTCCCTTTCTTCTTGGTAAGTTCCATGTTTTAACCTTTGACCATTTTTGGAGAGGACTCTTCATCTTTTTTTCTCATTGACTTACAGAAGCTCTTTGTATATTAAGGACATAAGCATCTGGGAGTCGATTTATTACTTCCTCTACTACAAACTCCATGTTTGGAAAGATTTTGCTCAATGGCAGCTGGGTTAAGCAGTCTGTCATTACATCGTCCCCATTTTCTTAATCTGATACTTCCCCATGGGTCCTCAGAATGTTTAGCAGCACAAGATGACCCGCGTTTCTGCATTGAGTTGATGCAATTCCAGCCAAGAACAAAGCTTTGGAATTTTTCTTGCTCTCTGAAGCCTAACCATGCTAAGTGCAGGATGTCTGTTGACTTTCCGGAATATTTCGGTGGCTTGAGGAGCGCCAGAGGTCTGGGGCTCGAGGGTGGGAGCTGCAGCCACGGGTGTGGCTGCTTTGGTGAAGCAAATGGAGCGGCAGTGTGGTCTGCACCTGCGTGCATCCTGCTGACCCGCTGTGGATGCCTCTGTGCTGGTGAGTGGGCTGAGTGTTTGCGTATTTTCCACTTTGTTTATAGCCACTTTCCCTTCAGCAGAAAGTCCCTGGGATGGGGTGGAATCTGACCCAATTCAGGCCCAGGGGGCCTCTGCTGGTGCTGAGTCTGGGGTTGAGGAGGTAGAGGAAGGCAGGCTCTTCCCAGATACCTCAGAGTCAACTCCAACCCCTCTGGCTTCTGCAGACTTCCCTGAGGGAGTCTTCTCAGAGCCACAGCCTGTTTCCTGGAGGGGGTGTGTGGGTGTTGGGCAGAAGGAGAGGTGGTTTGCAGAACCCAAGTTGGACAGCCAGACACAGCATATGGGCCTGTGTGTCTTGAGGAGAAATGCAGAGAGGCATAGGTGCTGTTGGGGTGGGAGCAGGCAGGGAGGGGTGCTTTGGGTACCAGCGTGGTCTTCAGGTTTTGGGGCACCCACCCCTTATCTAAAACTGACAAAGGCGGTTTCACTCAGGAGACTCTGCTCCCTCCTAGTTCTGGGGTGTATTTGGGAGGTGGCTCTAAGATCTTGTGGTGGGGAGGGGAGAAGGAGCGCCCAGGAAGGGAGGCCAGAAACCTGGCAGAGCCTCTAGCTAACTTAGCAGCCTCCAGGTTGGTTTGTTTGTTTAACCCAGGGCGGGCTTTTATGAGACCGCCACATTCCTGGGGATTGGCGAGTGGAGGTGATTAATGGGGTTGGCTGTGGTAGCCTAAGCAGACCGAGCCAGAGTGGAGGAAGTCAAGGAGAACTGGAGTTGATACCCATGGAACCCTTGATCCCCAGTGCCGGGGCGGGTACCAGGGAGGACTGGCACCGCCAGCGGAACCGGATGTCCCCCACCTCCTGCCTGGGGGCTGGGGAAACAGACATGGGGTTTAGGGAGGGAGGTGTTCCCCTGCCTCCAAATCTTCCAGGGCTGGCTCTATGGGCCCGAGGGCCTGGCTCTATTCCCTGCCTCATGGGTGGACCACGAGAAAGAGGGGGCACAGGGCCAAAGGCAGGCCCTTCCGGGTTCTCTCCAGGGAGTGGGTCTTGGGGCCAGCAACCCACCCCGTGCAGCCTTAGCTTCCCCTTTAAGACAGAGCCAGGCAGGCCGGGCATGGTGGCGCGTGCCTGTAAGGGGCAGCCTAGAAAGCTCCGGCCAGGCCAGGGATCACAGTTCGAGTCCTGTCGGGGGCCCATAGCGAGACCTACTCCCAAAAAAATAGCTGGGCGTGGTGGCGCGCGCCTGTAATCCCAGCTACCTGGGAAGCTGAGGCTGGGGATTGCTTGAGTC
>PVHY01034678.1:0-10290 GCA_004024945.1 Uropsilus gracilis | reverse complement strand
CGCTCAGGCCCCTCGGCTGGCCGGCGGGGTGGCGGGGCCAGGCCTGCCGACAGCCAGCGCCGCTGTTATTTCAGGTCTCCGGCTCTTCCTGTGCGGTCAGAAGCTACGAAGGTGCGTCTCTGGCAAAAAGCGCAGGAGAACAGTCTCCGGAGCAGCAGCCCGCAGGTTCCCGGGCAAACACTGTCCTCGCTGGAGCTTGTCGCCCGGCTGCACTTGGCTCGATGGTCTCCCCGAAAGGCTGAGGCGATGCCGGCGTGTCCTAGAGGCCGAGGCCTGCACGGAGGCTGGGGGGCTCGCGCTGGGCCGGGGGCTCCGTGTGCCCCTGTGGCGCTGCGCGTGCAGACGTCCGTGCAGGAAGGTGGTTGCACCGTCGTGGCTTGCGCACCCGTTGCTGCGGGGTTTGCAGTTTCCCCCCGAAGCTGACCGCGTGGTTTGCGCCTTCTCGTCCACTCCGGGTGGAGGACCAGAGCAGAGCGGCAAGGGAGCACTCCCTCCCGGGGGAGCGGCAGGCGGAAAGGAAACAGCTTCTCCCCAAGGCGTGCAGAGGGCCGGGGCTCCGAGGGCACAGGTCGTGACACCAAACCGGGGGACCCAGACCCCGAAGGCCGAGACCCAGGCCGCAGCCGGAGGCCGCGCAGCCGGGGGCAGGCTGCTGCTGTGGCCTGGCTTTCCCTGCTGCCTGAGCTCGCGGAAGGCCGCTCAGGCTTTGTCTCCCGCCCTCGCTAGCGGGGCTCCGTCCGCAGCGAGGGCTCCCGTGTCGCTCCCGGTTCCTCCCGCCCTCAGCGTGAGGGAGAAGATGGTCGGCGACCCATGGCCAGTCCAGCATGGCCCAGCCACAGGGCTCAGCCAGACTCAAGGGGCGGCTCCCCCCCCCCCCGGGGCCCGACCTCCGGGACTGACCCTTCGCCCAGCAGGATGAGCCCTTCGGGATAGCTGCGTGCGGGCTCTGGCAGCTGAGGCTGCCTCCTTCTTCGGGAATGACCTTCTCGAAAGCTTAGCTAGCATCCCACCGCCTCAGGATTCAGCCACAGGTGTCCACCGCTCTGCTGCCACCTGCCCCTGCCCCACCGCTGACCTTGCCACCTGGCCTGGGCTGGCTTGCTGAGCCGGGCTGGGCAGGTTCGTCCCGTCCTCCACCGCCTGAGAGGCCCTGGCAGCATCGGGGATTTGCTCCGTTGCCTTTTGCTAGCAGTGTGCCCCTGTTTGTCGCCCAGTAGGTGCTCAGGACACACCGTGGGCAGCCACGTGCGGTCATATAGACACGTGCACGGGGACGAGTGTGTCCTCTTTTCAGGACCCAGGGCTTGTGAAGTCGATCACGCGTCATCCTGACTTCGATTTCATCGACTTTCGGTTTCACCTCCAAGGCAAGGACGGGCGGGCGCAGTGTTCTGGGAAAACAAAGCCGGCTTGGGAGCTGTTTGTGGGTCTCAGGCGGACCCGCTGTGACCCGCCACTTGTCTCCACCGGGAAATATTTTGGGCTTGATCGGCCTCCCCGGGAGGGACGAGAAGGCCCTGGAAGAATCTCGGACGTTAACTGACCTGAGGCTCGAGGGAGCTTCGTGCGGGTTCTTTGCCACAAGCATTTCAGCTAATCGGCTGTAACGAGCAACTTAATAAAAAAAGATAAAATCATGAAAAATAACCAAAGGAAACGAAGTGGGGAAACACAGAAAGCATCAGCCTGAGACCCCGGGAAACTCGGCGCAGGGTGGGGAGTGGAGGAGCAGAGGGGCCGGAAGGCTGAGGCCTGGCGTGTGCCCGGGGCTCCAGGTGGGGGCCGGGCACACATCCCGGCGAGGATGTAGCAACGGGCAACGAGCTGCAGAGTCCGATGCACAGGGGCAGCGGGTAGAGCTCCTGGTGCCGCCTGTGCGACATATGTAGAAACGCGCCGTGACGTCACATCCGCAGGCTGTGAACAGGCGGATGGCGAGCTGCCCTTCCTCCCCAGTCCCTGTCACCACCCCGGTGCAGCTGGATGTCACCGAGACGCTGGTCACATACCCCGTCCTGGCATTTCTCCAGATTATCCGAGGCCATCTGTTCCCAGGCCAGGGACCGCCAGTGACAACGGGTGCCAGGTGGAGGGTTTCACGCCCCCAGGGGTGGCGGGAGCCCGAGGGTCCAGCCTTTGCCCCTGGACCCTCATCCCACAAGGCTGTCTGTCTGTGGTCAGGGCAGCCTGAGGAGAGGCTGGACTTGAACCCGGAACCCGACCACGTAGGTCATCTCTAGGGGAGAACCCAGCCAAGGTGCGGTGGGATCACTCTCCGGGGCTCCCCTGGACACTGCTCTCCTCAGCAGCTCTACGTGGCCCAGCCTGGAGCTGGAGGGGCGATGCTGACGCTCATCCGGTTGAGGACTCCATGCTGGACACCGACACCGTGGTCTGGGCTCGAGCAGCTCTGGACCTTGTCCCAGCGACTCCCAGGAGTCGGCGTCTCCTTGTCTGTCCGGCGGGACTCACGCAGGACCTAGTCACCGGGCACCAGCTCTGTGGGGCCAAGCAAGGCAGACACCCCGACGTGCAGGCTGCCGCCAGTCCCGCCTCCCTCCAAAGGGTGGGTCTGATACAGGGTTGTGAGTGAGCAGGAGAAAACTGTGTTGGTGCCAAAATGGCCTGGTGGGCGGGTCTGAGAGAAGGACAGACGAGAAGACGTGAGAAGCGCCACAAGGCAGATAAAAGGAAGGAGCAAGGCAAAAGGCAAGGAAGGAGACGAGAACGGCGGACTGAGAGAACAGGCCACGTGGCCTGGCCAGGGGAAGCCCCCTGAAGAGGGAGCTGGGGGTGGCGAGGAGCCATGGTGGCCGGCGGAAGAGTGGCCGGTGTGGAGCGTGTGGCCCTGTGGCAAGGTGGCCTAGTGAGCTGGTGTCCGGAGATGCCAGGGATGGGGAAAGCTGATCTGAGCATCAGCCGTTGTGGAAGAAGAGGGAAGAGCCTTGGAGAAGCGGAGCAGCTCGGAACACTGGGGAGAGAGGAAGCAAAGAGAAGACGCCAGAGAAAGACTGGGCTTGGCAGGGTGCCTGCCTCAGGTGTGGAGGGGCAAAGAGACGCTGTCATGGACCGTGTCTTCGGGACATTTTAGGACATCTAAGAATGGTGGCTGGGGTGAGATCACTGGCCCCTGTGCCTTTGAAAGCTTTTCGTTTTTCTTGTTCAGTTTCTCTTGTTAATAAAACTCTCTTGTTAAACTGCATTTGTCTGGCGGCTGCTACATGCAAGTGATGCAGACCTGAGGGAACCTGGCTGGCAGAAGCTGCGCTTTTAAAAGTGGCCTGTTGGTTCGAGGCTTCTGCCCTTTTATGACCCGATTTCAGGTCCTGCTCTCCTATCATGCTGGGGTGACTTCATCCCATGCTCCCCTGGGCCCCTCGGAGAGTCATTGCCCTGTGATTCCCCAAGACCCCCACCTCAGCTGCCTTCCCCCAGGGCCTGGAGCCCCGTCAGCTCTCCTGGCACAGCAGAGGCGGGCGGGAAGGGGCTGGCAGGCTGCTGTCTGTCTTCAGACTGCAACATGCATCCCTACTGTGCACAGGAGGAAGTGCACGCTCAGGGTTGCAAGGCAGAGGGCGAACCGGGCTGTGTTGCCTGCTGTTTCTCCCAATGCTGCTGCTCCCAGAGCCGCAGCCGTGGAGCGATGGGAGCTCTTGACTCATTTCCTCAAGGGTGTATTAATGGGGCTAAGTAGTTCTCAGGAGGGAAAGTCCCGCAGGGGCTTCCGATCAGACTCTCCTGATGAACCGTGTGTTTGGCACTGCAGCAGCCCTCCGGCACGCGCCCCGGGGTCCCTGGAGATGTGAGAAGTGGGTGTCACTGCAGCCACAGGACGGGGATCACTTAACAGAGATTGTGTGTCACAGGTTTGCAGACTTACAGGGCTTGGGAGACAAGTGTGATGTCTTAGCTTGTGAAAAGGCAAATTTGATTTAAAATCTGGGCAGGAAGCTCTGATCCCAGTGAAACCATGTTTTGGGGATTATTTTTTGTTGTTATTATTAGAAATTGAAAACTTGGTCCAGTCCTGACTGAAATGTCCTCGGGAGGAGAAAGCGGACTCCTCTGGTAACACAGGAGGTAGCTGGGTGGCTGTCAGCCTGATACAGGACAGTGACACAGTTGAAAATTGTATGGGTGCCAAAATGCCCTAGTGGGAGGAGTCTGAGAGAAAGACCCCATGAGAGAAATGGGAAGCGGGAAGAGAGGGCATGTAATAAGGGAGGAGCGAGGAGCAAAAGGAGAGAAAGGAAAGGAAGAGAGATGAAAATGGTGGACTAAGAGAACAGGCCTACATGGCCCAGCCAGGGGAAACCTCCTGCAAGGGTGAGCTGGTGGTGGTGAGGAGCCACGGTGCGAGAGTGGCTGGTAAGAGATGTAGCTGGTGTGGAGTTGGAGGCCAGAAAGGCAGGCCGGGAGGTGACCGGGGCTGCTGAGGGCAGGCCTGGGGAGTGTGGCCAGATGCCGCCCAAGGCGGGCCCGGTAAAGGAAATGCATGGAGCCGTAGCAAGGCGGCAGATTTGAGAAGCTGATTTGTGCATCAGCAACTGCGGAAGAAGTGTGAAGAGCCTTGGAGAAACGGAGCAGCTCGGAGCACTGGGGAGAGAAGCAGAGAGAAGACGCTGGAGAAAGACTGGACTTGGCAGTGCCTACAAGGGCACCATCTTGGACATGTGTCGGTGACTTTTGGACTGGACGGTGACTGCGGTCAGATCACTGCCACTTGTAGCATTGAAGACTTTTCATTTTCCTGGTAATCCTCCTTGTTGATAAACCCTGCTGTTAAGATTGCTTTTGTCTGGCAACCACGGCGCATGGGTGATGCGGACCTGTGGCCTGATAGACGCTTCCGCCCATTTTAACCCGATTTCAGAACTACGGGGGCAGCACTGTATTTTCATGCGTTCCCTTGAAGCCAAGAAGAAAATGCATTAGCCTAACCCAAAAAAGCTTCTTTTGGACGTTGGTTAGTACAACGAGGATGTCACACAGGCTCTCAAACCCAGGCAAACTTCTTGCAAATGCTTGGTCTGCGGTGGGACGCCTAGGGGAGGTGGGGGCATCGTGGACATGCCCGGGGATGGTCCACTGTGGTTTGTCCATGCAGATGAGGGGCCAGTGTGGACCTCCTAGCTCTGGTGGGCAAGAAGGTCCAGGGAGGCGAGGCCCGCAGGATGCTGGGAGCCTGTTCAGGTGGTGACCTGGGTTCCCCAGCTGTTGGACTTGGACATACTCCACTGGGCAGGGGGACTGAGAGTCCCAGGGACCTGGGCGGAGTGGGAGAGGAACCCAGGGCGAGGCAGCAGCCTGATGACCGGCGTGTGGGGGAGGAACGCGGAACAAGCACTGAGTCAGAGCCACGGTCGTTTTGTTCATGTTGCTTCAAACCCAGAGGTGCCCGGAACAAGGCGTTTTTGGCCCACGGTGGTGCCTCTGCTGCCGTTTTGGGGTGTATTTGTTGGTTCTGGTCTGTTCCGGTGACTTTGATTAGGATCTAACAGGAACATGTTTACTTTTTCTTGGGATCAGGGAGACATGGCTGCAGGCAGGTAGCATGAATCACCCGCGCATCGGCAGTAATCGCCAAGCTATGGTGATCCCAGGGCTGATGGCTGCTTGGACAAGGTGTGAGGATGGAGCAGAAGGAGTGAGTAGGCGGGAACACCAGCGAATGTGACCGCTAATGAAATGTAAGTGGCTTACACATAATTTAGGTAGACTAATTATTTTTTTTATGTTAGAAACCATAAATCCTGCTAATCCCCCCAACATTGCGTTATTAGTGCCATAACTAATGGATGAACGCCTACCTGCGGGTGCAAGACATTCTGGTTCTTTCATTTATTAACCAGGTGACCTTAAGTTGCCTCTATAAAATGGCAATGATGATAAAGCTGTTTCAGATTGGTGTTGGCGTTGCGTGAGATCATCTCTGCCTAGCCAGCGACACCTGGCTTCTAAAGTCGTCCCATTATGTTCTGATCTGTGATCAATATCCTTTCATAAATCTTAGTCAGGCTTTCTTAGCCAGATGTGTAGCGTGGGAATGAATCGGTCAAAGGGTAAAATCAGAGTTAGCCTTCTTAATTTTTGCGATTTATGTCTTTAAACAACACCTGCGTTGCTTTCCAGCTATGACATTCTGATGCAGGTGAGCTCCTGAAACACCCAGATGCCAGTGGACTGGTGATCTCTCAGCTCTCCTCCCTTCCCCCAGGACCTTCATGCTTCCCTGGAGAATTCAGGGCCACCCTTCCCCCTCCCTTGCACCAAATCAAGCCATCCCAACTAAATTCCACTCTAGTATTAAGTTCTAATTAATCATGTGGCTACGTATGTTTTTCCAGTCAAAGCTTAGCAGTATTGCTTCATATCATTATGCTTATTTGCTAGCTACAAAAATGCGGACTGCAGTTTCATTTGCGCATCGTTGATGATCAGTATGTAGTCCATTTGTTTCCATGGTTCCTCCTTGCTTTGCGTTTCCTCCTCTGTAACTTCTGTACTGGTAGTTTCACCCGATCTTAATCATCTGTAATGCTCTTTAAAGATTCAAGGTATGACCCGTGTCGTGTATAGTTGCCACACACGTGACCGTCGTTTGCCTGCTTTTTGATTTTCTTCGTGACTTTTTCTCCTGGACTTAAAAACATCAACAGTCATGATCTCTACCTTTGCTTTTGTGCTTAAAAAGAGTTTCCCTCCACTGAGTGGCAGAAAGGATGTGAAACGATGTCTTCCGGGTCTTTTTCATCGTTTTCTTTCGGTCCTGTGCTCTGACGTCTTTATCCATCCATCATCGATTTGGGTGTGTGACGAGAAATAAGGAGTTTGTTCTTTGCAAACTGTCTCTGCGACTCTGTTGGCTTTTAGTCTGCCTGTCTGGGGCGCATCTGCCTGTTCTGCCACTTCCGGAAGGGGCGAGGCGGCCCCGTATTAATATTTGTTTCTTCTCTGTGAAATGTGCCATGACAGCGCCATTTCTGGGAGGGCGGGGCCCGGCAGGACTCGGGTGCAGGGAGGATGGTGCTACCCACCGGCCAGAAGGCACGCCCCTTCCCTCCCAGGGAAGAGGCAGTTTGCCAGAATTGTGGGTCCACACCTGTTCACTGGGGATTGGATGGTGTGAGGTGAGATCAGCTGTTCGACTCATCAGCTCAGAGGTCACAGACCTTGGCATGGAACATGGTCTGAGTCAGGTGAGAAAGTTGGGCTTTCATCAGAGAAGGCTGCTGGAGAAAAAGGAGAGTGAATCGTCTAGAAGTTGTTCTCATCAGCCCATGGAAGAAAGTCTCCCGGAATCGTGAACGGGAATTTTGGATCAAAATAGAAATAGAATGAGGCTTTTTTTTTTTTTTTTGAGACTAGGTCTCGCTATTTTTTCCCAGGGAACCACAGGCTCAAGCAACCTCCAACCTCAGCTTCCCAGGTGGCTGTGATGACAGGCGCACACCACCACGCCCAGCTATTTTCTTGGAACTGGGTCTTGCTATGTTGCCCCGGGCAGGACTCGAACCCACAGACTCAAGTGATTTCCATTCTCGGCCTCGCTCCTTAGACTGCAGGTAAAGGCAAGCACCACCGAGCCTGGTCCTGGAAGGAGAATTTTGAATCCAGAAGAAACGGAACGTCCTCTTCCAGCTCTCAGTGGAGACGCTTTTCCATACTTTTAAACAATTATCATGGACTTTGCTTAATTTTTGTTTTACCTTTTTATTGAAGTGACTTTAAAATGCATGTTCCAGGTGTACAATAGACGCTACACTGCAAGTCCACCCCCCCACCACGCTCCCCTCCCCCCTTGCTCTATGCTTCAGTTCTGCTGACAGTTTTATACTCCCCTTGCCCGTTTATTGGCGTGTTTTCCCTCCATCCCTCGTGTAAGCGAGACCACCCGCGTTTCTCTTTCTCTGTCTGCCTGATTTCCGCTAACATGGACTCTGCCTGGTGCTCGTGGCCCCAGCGAGGCCAGGCGCCAGGGATGGGCTGAGTCAGGGAGAACAGGTGTGCAGCCACTTCACTTCCGACCCCTCCTAGGACAAACAGACCTAAGGTCATGCAAGGGCTTCGTGGGCGTCATGGCCCGCGGCCACGGCACCCAACCATGCAGCCTCCGTCACTTGCCTTTGAACAGCCACCTGACACAGAGGCCTCCACAGTCATTTGTCTTCTTCCCCCCTGTGGCTGCTTCCCCTGCTGGGTCCGGGCTGATGAGCTGGTTCTAAAAAATGCCGCGTTATGCAAAGAGATGCTGCTTCAGTGCCCATGTGGCTACGGGTTTACAGCGACCCCCCCCCCCAGACTCCGTCCCGCGGCAGCGAGTTACACGTCGGCCGGAGAACTGCTGTGCATCCATGCTTTCCAACTTTCATTTCGCCCTTTGCGATTTTCGCACAATACTGGCCACTTCGGCCAGTCCCCGTCGACGAATGCAACTCTCCCAGGGCCCCGTTCCTGCAACAGCAGATCCCTTTGAAAGCTTCCTTTGCAGATGCAATGGCACACCGGGCCCCCTGGAAATCAACTTATTTCCTTCTGCGCTGCGTACGTGGAGTTTGGGAAGGCAAAGAGATCATCTAAATTCCAGACTTTGCAGGGTGGCTGGACACGCTGTTGTGCCGTCGATGGGTCAGAGGTCCCCTGGCACGGTGTTTTTTGTTAGCCTATCGCTGTTACGAGAAACCTTAAGCAAACAGCACTGCGAACTGGACCATAAATCTGTCAGCGTTCTGCAAAGCGCTCCAGGCTTTCAAAGAGAAGGGCATTGTTCTACACCTTGCCCGATAGAGCCGGGAAAGTAGGGCAGGCGGACGGAGTGGGAGATTCTGCACTGTCATCTCACGGAAGCTTAAAAGCCCTTAATTTACATTTTCAGGGAAAAAAAAAACGCTAGAATTAACGATCTTTGAACCAGCGAGACTGTTCATTATAGGAAGTTGTTATTTTGATCAGCCTGGAGTCTCCTGGCAACACTACAAAAATAGCTTTCCCTTGTTCATAAAGAGCAATCTGCAAAAACAAATTAGGAATGTGTTAGGGACAAAGTCAACACGCTGTATTTTTGAAACTTGGGGACCCCTGGCATCCACAGACTCCTGGAATCCGGGCGACTCCACCCAGCGCTGCACTTTTTATTGCTGTTGCAAGCTGGGCCAAGCGGGCTGGGGGGTGGGGGCTGGGGGGTGGGGGGGGATAATTTTCCAACCGTTGGAACAATGTGGATTCACATTGTTCCAGGATGGGGGCGCGGGCGGCCACCTTCCCTAGGCCCCGCCAGCTAGAGAAACTCCCTGTTCCTCTTCCCACCTGCGATGGGATTGGAGGACCCAGAGCAAAGCTGAGTGCCCCAGGGCGGCGGAATGGGTGCAGTTGGAGCCGCCGCCTGGGGAAAGGCTTTCCAAGCTGAGCGGACGGTCTCCGGCTCTGCCAGGCGCCCGGCCGTGCGGCCGCGGGGGCCTGGGCTCCACCGGGCGCCAGAGGTGCCCAGACTGCCGGGGGCAGGCTGGCCCCCCGGGCTGAGAACTCGGCCTGTGAACACTTTCCCAGCCAGCCGCCCCTTCAGGAGCCAGAGACGCCTGCTGCCGCCATCGCAGCTGCCACAGCGGCCGGCCGGGCGGGGTGGGTGGACCGGGGGTGTCCGGACCCTCTTGGCGCTCTTGTCCCCAGGCTGTGGTGGACGACCTGCCGCGGCGGGAGACTCCGGGCCGAGGGGCTGGTCCGCAGCCACCGCTGGCCATGCGGCGCCCAGCGCCTGGGAAGAGCGGGTTCTTACCCGCTGCCCGGGGTGGAGGGCTGGGCTCTGGGGTGCGGGGAGGGCCGCCCTGCTGCTGGCCTCCTGTCAATACTCCCGCCGCTCGCTGGACCTCAGCCGGGCCAACCAACCGCCCCAGGCTTGTCCTCCCCGCTCCCTCCCGAGGCCGCCGGCGCCCTTCCCAGGCCTCTCCCGGGACCCCCACACCCACCCTTGCCTGGCTCCCCGCCGCCGCCCTTTCTGCCTCGGCCCCGCCTGCCCGGGGAGAAGGCCGCCCTCTTCGTGCACCCCGGGAAAGCTTGCTCTGGCGGCACAGGCACCCCCGCCCACGCCTGTCCCCGAGGGGGTGCTGACAGGGGTCATGTCCGCCCCCCCATGTCCCTCTGGTGCCAGAGGCTGGCGGCTGCACGCGCCTGGGGGGCGGGCGGCAGCTGGGAGAGGCCCTCTGGCCAGGCTGGCCTGCGGGGACCAGCCACCCCCGGGGCGTGGGGGTCTCTCAGGGTGAGTGGCCCCCTCGCCTCCTGCAGTGGACAGTGGGC
>PVHY01034677.1:0-10292 GCA_004024945.1 Uropsilus gracilis | reverse complement strand
AGCTATTTTTTGGAACTAGGTCTCACTACGGGCCCCAGGCGGGACTCGAACCGCGATCCCTAGCCCCGGCCGCTTCATAGGCTGAAGCTTACAAGCACGAGCCACCGTGCCCGGCTATATTGCTTTCTGTCCAGGGACCACTTTAAACAGGAATACAAACCTCAGACCATAGGTTAATTTCAAATCTGACAAAGAGGGGGGTCCTAACTATGCTGGTTTCCCATTCTAATTAGTTGGAAAATTCCTCCAAGGGGCAGGGTAGTGTGACCCACTTGTGTCTGAGTCTGCAGATTCCTAGCCTTCCCTTTTTCTTCTTGGGTCAAGGGTACGCTCCCTTTGTACTTCCTTGTCACCCCCAGATCTTTGAGAGATTGGTATCTTTCATTTAACAAGTCCAGCAACACCTCTCTAGCTAATGTGAGGCCACAGAGTCCTGAGACCCTCAAGAAAGGAAAATATTCAGGGCTTCAGGGGTGCGTGAACCCCTGAAGTAGAGACTGATTTTTTTTTTTGCTTATTTTGTAAAAAAGAGGATTGATTAGACTCATTAGATTCTCTGAGGGTTCAGCAACACCATCCGTTCTCCCTCTGCTCCCCATGAACATCACAAATGCTCTAGCATGACTTTTTAGGAAGCAGGTAGCAGGTGGGAGAAATTATTGGAGATCTCTGGGATCTTCATGCAGGCACAATTCACACGGGTCAATGGTCAGGTCCTGCTAGGACCTGCCGGCGCACAGCCATCCATTCACATCCTTCCGCACTTGTGTTCCCTGTTGAGTGTAGACTCAGCATTAACATTATGGGCCTCTTAATTGAGCCTCACAGAAGCTCTGGGACTCCCAAGATTGATGTCTGAATTATTCAGCACTTCTTCAGATGTAAGGTAGTTGAAACAGAAGAGAATATTTGTTGGCTCGTGTTAATGAGGTGTTTTGAAAGATTAGGTGGATTTCAGGCATGATGCAGCTATTATCATCAGGAATCACTTCCCCTTTCGAGGACAAAGTCTCAAGACAGCAAGCTTTCATTCTACTGGGTTAGTAGCCACAATGGAAAGGCCTTTCTTCCTTCCTTTCTTCCTTTCTCCCCTCCCTCCCTACTTCCTTCCCTCCCTCGTTTTATCTTCTTTCCTTCCCTCTGCCTTTCCCCTGTCCTCCACTGCCCAGCACATGTCATCAGCATCATGCTCTCTATGGCCACTTCATTGTGTCCAGGGAATGAAGGTACTCTAATGACATGCTACTTCTGGAGATGGAGGGGGTTGGATACCTTTTCTTGACACAAATAGTCTGAAAATAGGAAAGAGGTGGTTTTAAAAGGAAAACTAGTTTTGTTACCAAAAGAAAAAAGGAGAGGTGTTGGATAGGCATAATCAGTGGCTGTCTTCTTAAATATGATATATTTCTCATTCAGGTACATTAAGCATTTTAGAGCTAGAAGGGATTTAGAACATATTAGAGTTGATGGATTTATATTTCCCTGAAATGAATGTCTGGTATAGTCATAGTTTGCTTTATTGTGTTGTGCAAATATTGCAATTTTGACACATTGAGCATTTGTGGCAACCCTATGTCGAGAAATTTATTAGCACCATGTTCCTAACAGCATATAGTCATTTTGTGTTTCAGCATCATATCTTGTCAATTCTCACAATATTTCAACCTTTTCCATCATTATTATACATATATAATTATTATATATTATATTATATTATCATAAATAATGTATATTATAATATATAATAATTATACATTATTATACATTAGGGTGATCCGTGATCAATAAGCTTTGGTTGAACACTTGTAATTATTTGGGAGATCCATGAACCACAACCACATAAGATGAGAAAATTTATCAATAAATGTGTGGATATTCTGACTACTCCACCAACTGTACTTCGCCTCGCTTCCTCTACTTAAGCCTCCTTATTTCCTGAGAAATAATAATATTGAAATTTGATCATTTAATAATGCTACAGTGCTCTCTAGGTGTTCAAGAGAAAGAAAGAGTCACATGTCTCTCACTTCTAATCAAAAGCTAGAAATGATTGTGTGTAATGAGAAGGCATGTGCATAACCAACATAGGTTGAATGCTAGGTCAGTCAAGTTTTAAATGCAAAGGGAATTTTCTTGAAGGAAATTGAAAGTACTGTTCCAATGAAGACATAAGTGATGACAAAGCCATATTGCTTGTATGAGAAAGTTTTAAGTTTCAGTGATCTGGAGAGACGATAAGACCAATCACAAATAAGTCAAGGTCTAATTCATAGCAAGATGTTTCTTTTCTTCAATTCTATGAAGGCTGAAACAGGTGAGGAAGGTGCAAAGAAAAGTTAGCAAAAGTTGGTTCTTAAGGTTGAAGAAGCCTTCTCTAGAACAGAGTTCACAGTGAAGGTGTTCATAAATGTAAAGCTTCAGGAGGCTGTTCAGAAGACCAGCTAATGTAGAGAGCTAAGAAATTAGCTCCTATGACAAGGCCAATCTACTGCAAACCCATGAGGCTCTTGCATCAGCCAGGTATGCTGCATCCTGATTGGCTCTTGCATTAGCCAAGTACTGGACCCGAAACAGAACAGGTAAAGGGGCACTCAAAGAAGTGTATGGCCCTAGGAGACCATATTTTGTTACAAACTAGACCATTGGGCAATTAGTATTTGTGGCAAGCATTTGATTGGAGATGACCATCCTGGGAATGTATGGACTATCTATGCCTAAGGTATATGAACTCGAGACAAAGCAGCAATAAACGAAACTTGATCAGAAACCTGTCTTGTCTCCATTTCTCGTGTCTCCTGTCCCATCCCCATTCCCACTCCTTCCTCCAGGTCTCCATTGACGATCCCGTGGGTTGGGACAAGCTAAGATGCTGACATGGTGGCTACATTGAAGAGCAGATTTTCATTATAGATCAAACAGCTTTGTATGGGAAGAAGATGGCATCAAAGACTTTCAGAATAACAGCTGGGGAGTAAAGACCTGGTTTCAAAGCTTCAAAGGGCAGGGTTACTCTTCTGTTAGAGATAAACTTCAGGTAGTGACTTTAAGTTGATGCCATTGTTCATTTATCATTCCTAAAACCTTGGGGTCCTTAAGAATTATATTGAGTCTACTCTATTCATACTCTATAGCTGAGACAGCCTAAGTCTGGAAGAGAGTATATCTATTTACAACGTGGTTTACTAAGAATTTTAAACCTGCTGTTGAGACCTACTGCTCAGAAAAGAAGATTCTTTTAAAAATATCACTGATCATTAACAATGTGCCTGGGGGCTGAGAGCTCTGATGAAGATGTACTTGGGGATAAATGTTTTCCTGTCTGTGAGTACAACATTTAATCTATAACCCACCAACTTAGGAGTCATTTTGACTTTCAGGTATTATGTAAGAAATGTATTTTGTAAAGCTAGAACTCCCCATGCACAGCAACTCCACTGATGGAGCTGGGTAGAGTAAATTGAAAACCTTCTGGAAAGTGTTCCCAGCCTGGATGCCATTAAGAAAATTTGTGATTCAAGGAAGGAGGTTAAAAAAAAATCAACACTCACAGGCATTTAGAAAAGTTGATGTCTACCCTCCTGGATGAATTTGAGTCTGAAGATGTGACTGAATTGCTGTAATCTCATGATAAAAATTTAACAGGTAAGGGGCATTTCTTATGGATCATCAAAGAAAGCAGTTTCTTGAAATAGAAATCTCTCCTGGTAAAAATGCTGTGAACATTGTTGAAAGGATTTAGCACATTACATAAAACAAGTTGACAAAACAGTGGCAGGTTTGAGAGAAATTTCACTGTGGGTAAAATGCAGTAGATGCGGTCTTATTTTAAGAGAGTGCACAGCCATTCCAATCACCTTGACCAGTGAGTAGCCATCAACACTGAGACCAGAACCTCCACCAACAAAAGAGTGTGATTTGTAGTAGGTCGGGAAAATGGCTAGTGATTTGGGCAATAAAGTATTTTTAAATTAAGGTCTGATTATTATTTTTTTAAGCAAATAATTTATTTATATATATAAGTTTCACATCTTTGTATTCTCCAAGATTCCCTCCCCACCATTCCCCCCTGTCCCGCCCCCCGCCCCGAGTTGTGTCTTTCATTTTGATTGTTAGCTTTTTTGACTTTTCTTCATAGCTTTTTATTTTTCTTTCCCAAGTCCCATATAATAGTGAATCCATTTTGTGTCTGTTATCTTTTTGACTTGTTTCTGCTAATATGATTTCTTCTAGGTGTGTCCATGTTATCATAAATTCATCTAATTTGTCATTTTTAGTTGATGAGTAATATTCCATTGTGTCTATATACCACATCTTTTTCATCCATTCATCTGTTTTGGGACATTCGGGTTGTTTCCATGTCCTTGCAACTATAAATAGTGCTGCAATAAACATCCAGGTACAGGTGTTCCTTTGTACCCATACTGAGGTCTCCTTTGGGTAGATTCCCAGAAGAGCGATTGCTGGATCAAATGGTAGTTCCATTTTCATTAGTTTGAGGGTCCTCCACACTGCTTTCCCCAGTGGCTGGACCAGTTTACATTCCCACCAGAAGTGTAACAGTGTTCCTTTCTCTCCACATCCACACCAGCACTTGTTGTTACCTGTTTTTTTGATGTGGACCACTCTTACTGGTGTAATGTGGTATCTCATTGTGGTTTTGATTTGCATTTCCCTGATTACTAGTGATGTTGAGCAATTTTTCATGTGCCTCTTGGCCATTTGTATTTCCCCTTTGGAGAAGTGTCTTTTTAGTTTTTCTCCCCATTTTTTGATTGGGTTTCTTCTTTTGTTTTTGTTTAGTTGTGTAAGGTCTGTATTATTTTTAAACATAATGCTAGCATACTTAGTATACTATAGTATACTGTAAAAATATAGCATACTGTAAACGTAACATATAGTAGACTATAAATATAACATAACTGTAAACATACTGTAAACATAAGCATAGCATATAGCATACTATAAACATATACATGGGGAAACCAAAATATTGTGACTCATTTGGTTGAGATGTTCATTTTATTGCAGTGGTCTGCAACCAAACTCTCAGAATCACTAAGGTGCCTGGGTGTGTGTAACAGGCACCCAGTTAGAGAGAGAGGATCTATACCTTAGCTTTGATAGCTTCTCAGCTAAGGCATACTGACTCCCCTCATTTTTAGATGAGGAAACTGAGGGTTTAGAAGCCCTAGATGACTTGCCCTTGGAGACACTAAGCCTAATATTTATTAGTGACTCCTGGGGATTCTAGCAGGATACGAATCTCTGAAAACTCTTGTTAAAAAATCCCTAATCAAATACACTTGGGAAACACTGTGTACACTAACCTCCTCTGGAGATTCATGATGCGTTTAGGCATGTTAGAAGCTCTGGTTCTGATTCTACAGGAATATATTTAACTCTGTTTAACCCAGAAACCTATTTGAACACTTATTTAGAAACCACTTGTAACATACTTCAGAAAACTCTGTATTCTGCACTTTGCCTCTCCTTCCGGCTAGCTGGTATCCCATGGGTCCTAGCTGGGAATCCAGGACACCTAGTTTTCAGTGCTGTACTCCCTATTTATCTTGTTCAGTTTCAGAGATTCCAGGACACAGTCACTTTCTAGTTTATGGAGGCTTCTCCCCACTGTGCTTGCCTGCATTTTATCATGCCTCATTGGCCACAGCAAAGTGGTTAGATGCTACATCTCAGCCCAGGAGGGAGAGAATGGCCAAGATTCAGCAGGCCTGGGGAAGTACCATGTCCCTAGGATACATGAGTCTGCCGAGTTGTTCTATTGGGTCAAGTAGTAGAAGCTGGTTCTGTTCTGTTCCTTCTCTGGCCACTGCCTGCTTCCTCCCAGGCCTCTCCACCTCAGCCTCACCTCCCCCCCTCTCTGGACTTTTTCCTCCCACTGTTGTGTGTTTTCTGTCAATAATAATAATAATGAGGAGAAAGAGAAGTTGGTGATGTAGACTGAGAGCTTACTATATGCCAGGAATTATGCTAAGATATATTAATTATGCTTAGATATATTAATTATAAACTTTGCTACAATATGGCTTGGAATTGTTCTGACCTATTTCATAGGGGTCAATTCATACTCCAGTTGACCCTTGAACCACACAGAGTTTAGGGACTCTGATACTTCCCTAGTTGAAAATCCATGTATAACTTTTAATTTCCAAATACAAATCTATTTACTAATTAACTTACCAGTGACACAGTTGATGAACACATATTGTATATGCATTATATTTTTTTGCATATCTGCTTTATTCTTACAGTAAAGTTAGTCAGAAAGAAGACACTGCTATTCAGGAAATAGTAAGTCGAAATTATATTGTGATACTGTACTGTGCGTACTGCTATAGAATGTTAACATCATCAGTTTCCAAGATGAATCATCAATCTGTCAGTACCTGCATCATTGTTTCTCATACAACACAAAAGAACTATGCACGCTGTGATATTAGCTCTAGACTAAAAATGAAAAGAGCATGAAAAAGAAATTATTATTTATCTAAGGTAGAATAGTTGATGTGTTGATAGTATTATTGAAAAGAATTCACATTTAAGTAGATCTGTGCTATTCACACCTGTGATGTTCAGGGTCAATGATGCGCTAACATCCAAAGGCTTAGATAGCTTTGACAATAGAATAGAGAGTCAGATAAACGTGACCGCCTTGGATTTGTTCCCTTGGGACAGCTGATGAGGTGGCCAGGGAATACAGTGTCCCAGTGCTCAGGAATGTTAGTGGCACTAATGACACATGTATTCCACTGAAGGAAATGTTCTGCTTTCCTCAACTGTCGAGGGAGGATAGGTTGTCTGTAACTTAAGAATGAGCTTAATGATGAGCATTTTAGGCTCTGAGATCTCGGGGAGCCCCCATTAAAAAGACCTTACAAAGCTTCGATGCAGGTGACTGCCTAATGTGGGCTTCCTCTCCTTTTTTCTTTTTTCCTATTGGGGATTTCTAGAGTGGGAGAAAAGAGTGTACTTGTAGTGGGAATACAGAGAGGGACTGTGCTTGCAGATTCATATTTTTTCCAAAACATTGGGCCCATCACTAAACGTCAGAACTGTTCTTGGTTCCAAGCCTAGTTTTTCTGGACTTGGTTCAGTGTGAGCATGCATCATACATTGACGTGCTTCTGTTCACACCCACCTGCGCTGTGCAGCTCCCTTCCCCATATTCTTCCTGTTCCACAGAGGAGCTCAGTGCCTACCAGACCCGGGTCCTGCAATTCCTACTAGGGAGTTATGGGAAATGTATCACTGTTCCTTAAAGCTCTTGCATTTCAAATAAGGACTTGGCTTCAGTCAGTATATGAGAGGCTTTCATTTAGGTGAATTAAAATATCCTTCTTCCTATCACTGCCATTTTGTAGCAATTGTGCCTATTTGACAGAGAGAATATAAAGATTTTTAAGGTAGTTTCCATGTGGTTATGGCTCTTTGGATTTAGGAAATATATTAAGAGGAGGGAAAAGGAAGAGTCTCTGGTGAGTGCAGTACTGGTGATCATGAGGCAGGGACAGTGCATGGCAGAGCCAGGAGAGGCTGAAGGGAGCAAGGCTGGAGGATCATTAAGGACCAAGGCCTGGAATAGAGAGGTGGAGTGAAGATAGGAGGTTTCTACATTATGGACTTTGTTATTTACCTGGACAGGTGTATTGCATGTAACCTGAATTCCAGGAACAGGTAAAGGAGAGATTGTACTCTGAATAGCTTAGTGGATACATCACTATGGAAGAAGCGCACTCAGCTGTGTGCTTCATACAGAAAATAAAGGAGGGGTGTTACAGGTGGTACTGTGCCTCTCAACCCCAAAAACAAAAAGGTGGGAATAGGTTCTAGTCCCCAGTATCTCAGATGTGACCTTATTTTGAAACAGTTTTCAGACAGCTATTTAATCCAATGAAATTAATCCTTTGGGTGGCCCCTATACAATAGGATGAATATTCTTTAAAAAGCTAAATAAATAAAAGAAAATTTGGACTTAAAGGAAAGACTATGTGAAAAGACACATAGAGAATGATAAGGTGACAACGAGAGAGAGAAGTTGGAACTATGCTGCCACAGCCAAGGAGTATCAGGGTTATCAGAAGCTGGAAGAGGGAAGGAACAATCCTTCCACTATTAGGTTTCCGAGAAAACAAGACCCAGCTGACACCTTCACTTTGTGCCTCTTGCTTATGGAACTGAAACAATGAATTTCTGTTCTTAGTCCTGCAGCTTACAATACTTTGTTAAAGTAGCCCTAGGAAACTAAAATAAAGGGAGAAAGGAATTACTTTTGCAGAGACTTCTTTGTGCTAGATACAGTGATAAGTGTATTTGTATTTAGTGTTTCTTTTCATCCTCCTGGCAAAGGCATTGTTATGATACTGAGATTAAGGAATTGCCCAAGGGTAAATTGCCTTTGGCGCCTGGGGCTTCAGACCCAAACTTATCATCTCTCCCCACACAATCCTCTGGGCAATGGAGTTAACAGTTAACCTGGGAAGTTTTCAATTTGAATTTCCCCTGGGCATTTGGTCTGGGACTTTGGTTCTTAATCATGGTAGTGTTCATGAGGTGCTGTTTCAGTTGTTGGAAAGTCTAACCTGGGACCAAAGGATCAAGAATGAGAAGCTTAATTAACTTCATCAAAAAACCATTAATTTATAGCAGTGAGTGTTCTTTCCTAAGAATGGTTCCCAGCAAGTTGAATAGGATGACCTTCATTTTACATACACATCTGAATTAATAGCCGATAAACTCCACAATTTAAAATTGACTAAAGAATGTTTAAATACAATAAAGCAATGATATCTAATTTTAAAAGTATAGAGTCAAAGGATGTGTCAGAGTAGAAAGGAAAATACAAAATTCACGCATGCTTAGTGTGTCAGTGTCTATTCAGGAGAAAGAAATCACACAGTAATTTGAAAATGGAAAGTTTAATATCAAGAATTATTGACTATAGCATGGTATTGAAACAACTAATGGTTCATTTGGACTGAAATACAGAGAAGTTTCCAGAATACTGAAATAGCAGCAATGAAGAATAGCTACTATCCCTAGAGCTGAGATCTAGTGGGGGGAGGTCTTCCCAAGGCTGAGACTCAGACCTCTTGAAGAGGGTGCAGCTTTGGCTGATTGAGTAGCAGAAAACATACTGTGTTGTTGTGAGGTTAGAATTATCTAGAGAATTGCCCTTAAGAACTTGCTGGAAATCTGCCTTCTGGGGTGCTGGAGAAAGCTATTCAGAGGGAGGTGATTCACCTGAGAAATTCTGCTACAAAAATGCCAAGGGGGTTTTGGGGAAGCTGCTCACTGAGACTGAGCTAAGTGCCTTACTTCTTGCACTGGACAAACTGCCCCTGCTCTAAGTGCTGAGCCCTGGGGAGCCATAGGCGCTGGAATAGGCCTCTGGAAAGGCTGTGAGCCCAGAAGACATCTGGAGAACAAGTGCCAGGCCAGGGAGACAAAATCCTTTCTTCTGAAATATCTCCAAGACTGTTTACTGACAAAGATTAACCTAGCAGGCTGGCTGCAATGGAAAAAACATTTAAAGGACCCACATCCATTTTCGCAGAGTGGCAAGATGGATGAACTTGGAACCTTGAGACAATACATTGATACATGGCACCCTGGACCATAAAATTCTAAATAACATTGATTTAGTTATGTCCACTCTAGATTCAAATATAATTGTCTGCAAATTTATCCTGAGTTTCCTGGTGACCAAAGTAAAATGAAATTCATAACCATTTCTTATGGTCTATAAAATAAATAATTTTAGTTCTTCAGGAGAAGCAAATGTCCAAAACAAAATTTTAGAAGAGATTTCTCATGTGATAAAGATGAAGGGCACAAAATTTTCATTGTTACATCTATCCAAATTGATTTTCTCTAATTTTATAGTTTTCCTCAATGAAAGTGAAATTGGGTGAAAAGAAAAAATGACTTTTTTACCTGAACTTGAAACACCTATGCCTGCTTCTCCCTAGGAAGCAGGTTACAAGCAGTTCATTAGCATTTTCACTGTTCACCTACTACTGGTACGCAAAAATCAGCTATCAGCTTCTCTCATCTCTCTTCCCCTCTTTCAGACCTAAAAAGAAAAACTTAGAAACACAGTTTAAACTTTAGACTAGTTTGCCTCAATTTACCCTATTCTAAACTTCCGTGGGTTCTTTTCACCATCCCCAGCCTTCTCAACCAAAATCCCAAGCCAAAGCAAGACTCTCAGAGTGCAGACTAATTTATTTCTAACAAACTGATTTTCTAATTACTACAAAAGGAAACATGTA
>PVHY01034676.1:0-10292 GCA_004024945.1 Uropsilus gracilis | reverse complement strand
TCAAATTTGTCATTTTTAATTGATGAGTAATATTCCATCATGTATATATACCACATTTTTTTCATCCAGTCCTCTGTTTTGGGGCATTTAGGTTGTTTCCATGACCTTGCAATTATAAATTGTGCTGCAGTAAACATCTGGGTACAGGTGTCCTTTTGTACCCACATTGAGGTCTCTTTTGGGTAGATTCCCAGAAGAGCAATTTCTGGGTCAAATGGTAGTTCCATTTTCATTAGCTTGAGGGTCCTCCACACCCCTTTCCATAGTGGTTGAACTAGTTTACATTGCCACCAGCAGTGTAGTAGTGTTCCTTTCTCTCCACATCCTCGCCAGCAATTTGTGTTGCCTGTTCTTTGGATGTGGGCCATTTTTACTGGTGTAAGGTGGTATCTCATTGTGGTTTTGATGTGCATTTCCCTTAGAATATAGATTTTAAAATGCTCAATGAAATACTAGAAAGCAGAATCCAGCAGCATATTAAAAGGATTATCTACCATGACTTTCACATATTTGTTTTAATACTAAATGTTGAAAATATTAAGTGAGATAATGCAGTTAAAGTTCAGTGCCTGGAATATGTAAGTATGCTTCAACAACATCATTTTGTTCAAAATCATTTATTATAATGTTGATGAGAAAAATATCCTGACCAACACTGAATGAAATGATACCATGAGAGAACCTGCATTATTTTTGTACAGTAATTGATTTCTCCCCTTAAATATCATTAAATGAGGGATTACTGTACTTCATTTCTTTATATGGCTGAATAATACTCCATAGCATGTATTCAATATGCTTTAGTTATACATCCATTACTTGATAAACAGGCTCTTTCCATCTTTCACTTGTCATTCAATTTAAAATAAATTAACAATGGAAAGTTCAATATAGAGAATACTATTTACAGTATATTAGGGCAGTTTAGGTACAAGTATTAAAAACAAGTAAATTCTGTAAAAATATTATTGTAAAAGTCCCCTTAAATTCATTAATAACTAGCAAAGTATTTCTTAAGTCATAAAAAGTAAATTAAAGTCAGAACCTAGGAAGGTAACAAGAGCTTTAGGTAGTGATATATAACCCTAAGACAGCTCTTCAAAGAAGGTATACAAATGGCCGATAAGCACATGAAAATGATGCTCAATGTCAGTCATTGGAGAAATGTAAGTCAAAACCACAATGAGATACTACTTAATACCCACTAGAAGGGCAGTAATAATAATAAGAATAAGAAGAAGAACAATAAGAGGAAATAACAATTGTTGGAAAGGATGTGGCAAAATTGGAATACTGCAACATTGCTGATGGGAATGAGAAAATACTTTGGCTCCTGTAGAAAACTGATGGTTCCTTAAAAAGTCAAACATAGAAATACAACAGAACCCTGAAATTTCACCTGTAAGGGTATATTCAAAGAATTGAAAGTCAGTGTTCAAAGAAAAACTTGTCAATAAATACTCCTAGCAACAATGTTCACAATGGCTCCTACCCATATGAAATGTATAAGAAAGCATCCTACTTGAAGTAAAGCTGTCTTCATTTTATTTCAGGCTCTTGTTATTATAGCAGTCTCCTTTATTTGGTGTTAAATAACTACAATTCACTTGTTTAGCAAAATACTATAGACAAATTCAAACCCTCTCCCAGCTTCAGTTATTTGACTATAGGTCCATTCCTTAGCAGCCTAGATTGAAGAGTCAGGGTTAAGTTTGTAAATTCATATGCTGTCAGCAAAAGTCAACCATTTCCTAGAGCAAAGTGGTGTCATCTAGCTATCTTTCTGAGATGATATGCTAGCTAGATTCTTTCAACCCATCCCCCAAAATTAGAGCGATGACGAGTAGCATCATATAGCCTGTGTCCCAGTTTCTTCACTCTCACAGCATAGGAACGGGATTCTCTTGTTCCTGATAGGATTCCAGGATGCTAAGCTCCTGGGTGATGTAGGAAAAACACCCTCTGTGCTCCTTGCCCTTGCCTTCTGAGCATAAAGATAAATTTGTTAAGGAGTGAGATGAATATGATGAAGTCCCATCTGAACATAAAGAAAATGTAGCATCAAAGAGAACATTTATATGTTCAAATAATCCTTCCCATTCTAACCAGATAACTAAAGGATAACTTGCCAAAAAACATGCTATGATTTAGTGAAGATTAGTTAGAGGGCAGATTGAACTCTGGGAATATTTATTAGGAGATAGAGTTTCATGCTACCAATATTCTGGCAGTCTCAGTAAATAGTAACTAACACATCTCAGAAGATATTCTATCCAGTATTGATCACTAACAATAACTCGTGTGGCAATACAATTTATATATCAGATCCAAACACTATCCAAACCTAATATTATACATACACATACATGCATACCCCCAAACCAAATTTATATGTAGTTTTCCTAGTGTGATAGATGCTTTTAATGATACATCTAAGTAAGCTTGTGATTTCCTTAGAGTAAAATAGATATTTACCAATTTAGGACCTTTAATTTTCATTGTGTAAAATATTTTATATTCTTTTAATGCTGCATTGATCCTTTGTAAAGGTGCCAAATCAAGTTCACTTTTTCTTCATCCTTGGGACAATACCAAGAGGAGTCAGGGGAGGCTAAAGAAGATAGGAGTCAGGGCTACAAGAACAATGGGGAAAAGAAATGGAAGAAAGAAAGGCTATAAAAAAGAAAAACAGAGGAGAAGAAAAGAATAGAGAAAGATATCTGACGAGAGAGTATTAAGAAAAGTTTATCATTTGTCCCTTTTTACAGAAGCCATAGAGATTAACTGATTGTCCAAGTCCAAACAAGAGGTAGAACTAGGGACAGAAGCCAACAGCTTTCTCTCTTAGTGTGTAAGATCAGTGGTTGGTTGGTTGAGTTGGGGACATCCGTTAGAGCAACAAAGCACAACTCTAAGAGTAACACGGTTTTTAATTACAGAGAATATTGGCTGATTTACTTTCTTTATACTTTAGTTCTTGTATCAAACAATATCATAACAGATCCAAAGTTTCCAGGGAGGATATGAGGCTAAAGCATTAAGAAAACACTTAAAAATAAATATTCATTCAATTGAGATTCTTTAAAGGAGCTGCATTAGATAACACAGCCTTAATTAAAAAGTCAGAAAGCAAACAATTCAGAGCTTCCCCATTACTACCATTAAATTTCAAATGTAAACAAAAGGCCTATGTATAAATAATTTAATGGGAAACAATCACTCAGCAATTATCCCCAGATCCCCTTGAGACAAGGCACTTTGAAGGGCTAGTTAATGTTTCCACCAAACAGATACTAGAGCAATTCTAAGCATTCTAAAGGCAAGTTTTACAAACTTGGACAATGGGTGATATTAAGGAATCAATAAATTAAAGTTTTTAGTTCCCTTACATCAATTTAAAGGTCAAATGACATGAGCTGTTAAAAGTTTGTTGGCTATGATAATTCATGCATAAAGGAATCATGAAAATTATAATCACAGCATTTCAGAGTTTCACAATACCATAGAATCAGTCATGGATACTGCTACTCAACTAGAATTTCTGAATAGGTTAGTAAGAAAGAAATTTATTGTCATCCCTGGAGCACTTCCCAACAAAATGGACAATGGGTTATCTGTTCTCACTAAATGGCACTTATACTACCAGGATGTTGACATGTTTTTTTTTAAAAAAATACTTTATTATATAGATAATTATTTCACATCTTTGTAATCCCCAGGGCTCTCCCCTCCCTGATTGTTCCCTACCTCACCCCCCCTTCAAGTTGTGAACTTGTTTGTTTTTTAGCTTGTTTTGACTTTTCCTCCTGGCCTTTTGTTTGTTTTTCCTATGTCCCATTATATTAATTGAAACCATTTGGAATCTGTCTTTTTCTTTCTGACTTGTTTCTGCTAATATGATTTCTTTTAGGTATGTTATCATGTTATCATAAAATCATCAAATTTGTCATTTTTAATTGATGAGTGAGTAATATTCCATTGTGTATATATACCACATCTTTTTCATCCAGTCATCTGTTTTGGGACATTTGGGTTGCTTCCATGTCCTTGCAATTATAAATAGTGCTGCCCAAAACATCCAAGTACAAGTGTCCCTTTGTACCCACATTGAGGTCTCCTTTGGGTAGATTCCTAAAAAAAGAGTGATTGCTGGGTCGAATGGTAGTTCCATTTTCATTAGTTGGAGGGTTCTCTACACTGCTTTCCACAGTGGCTGGACCAGATTACATTCCCACCAGCAGTGTAAGAGTGTTCCTTTCTCTTCATATCCACACCAGCACTTGTTGCTGCCCGTTTTTGTGATATGGGCCATTCTTGCTGGTGTGAGGTGGTATCTCATTGTAGCTTTGATTTGCATTTCTCTGATTGCCAGTGACATTGAGCAATTTTTCATGTGCCTGTTGGCCATTTGTATTTCCTCTTTGAAGACGTATCTCTTTAGTTCCTCTCCCCATTTTTTGAAGTGGGTCTCTTGGTTTGTTTTTGCTAAGTTATGTGAGTTCCTTATGGATCTTTGTTATCAATCCCTTATCACTTTTGTGGAGGGCAAACATTTTCTTCCTTTCAGTGCTGACATGTTATTAATGCCAATTAGGAATTGTTCTATTTTGCAGGTAGGGAAAATGAGCATAGGAAGTCTAATTGGCAGTCCCAAGTGGAAAGCCCAAGAACAGACCATCAGTTAATAGTATCTTCTAGTTTTACAAATAAGTACTTATTTGTATTTTCTAGTTTATATCCTGTGTGTTTGAACATGAACAGCATCTCTGGAAACAATTCTAATAGGAACATAAAGTTATTTCATTAGTGTAAGTTAGCAGTCACTGTATTATTGTGGAATCCAAAGTGTTAGAGGTTCATATCAGTAGATGGAGCCAGACTCAAATAGTCTAAAATACCTTATTTCACTTCAATACTTATGTTATAAATCAAATATAGTTTAATAAAGAAAACATTTTTAAAATTACTGAGCCATGTGCTAGATCTCATGCTATTCACCGGGGGTGGGGGTTTGTTGTTCGGAACAAAAGAGAAACATATTCCCAATCCCTGGGAAACTTCGGGTTTCCCTAGGAATTTTGTATCAGATGCATGTGAAGCAAACAATCTGACAATAATATGAGAAAGACTATGTAATTGACACAAACCTGTTAGCCAACAATACAGAACTAAATTGACATGAAATAATTACAGAATATGAGACTGAATATATCATTAACTTCCTTCTTTTTAACTCCATATGGGCTATAAATGACACCTTACACATTCTTGTGTTATCATGATATCGCAGAGAACTTTCCATTGATTTTAATTTCTAGATAAAGTGGGCTGAGTTCTGTGACTGACTTGGCAATATTCTGGTCCTTACTGTCACTGAGCTCTCTTGCCCTCCCAAAAAGACTCCAAGAGGGCACAGAATCTTTGCATTAATGGAATGAATCATGTCAACTTATATCATTAATCTTAATCAAGAAGAGTCAATTTAATCATTATTTCTATGAAGAATGCACATGTATTATTTAACCTTACATATTCTTTATAACTCAGACAGATGTATTATTTATTTTTAGAACATATGTAAGTATACAATTAAAGCAGGGATTTATATTTTACATTTTAAGTCTATTTTCACCTTCATAATGAAATTGAGTGATGGATTTTTTTTAATTTTATATATCAAAGCTAACTGAAATAAATTATTTGAAGATAACTGGGAAATGTCTACACCGGGAAGGCTACTACTTTACTTCTATCAAAGGTACAATCATTTCAGGCTTTAAATCTGAATGATAGCGAGTCATTCCTGTGCCCTAAATCTATTATTCACCACATTTAATTTTTTTCATTCATTCTTTTTTTTAAAAAAAAAAACAAAGTTAACAGTACTGATGACTCATGTAAAGTTCTTCCTTGTCTCTCAGCTGGGTTAAGGCAAAAGCTTTCTAGCTGCTATCTGTGCCTCCAAAATATTTTCTATACTATTGCAACACTATCGTTTTGCACATGTCCCTATGCAAAGACCACCCGTTGTTCCTTATTGCTCTCAGTGGCTCCTTAGCCTGGCATTAAGGTTTTTATGACCCGAATCTACTGCATTTCAACATCATCTATAATGAGTCCCTAATATGAATTCTTGCCTTCAAATATACAATGACAGTTTATGCCTCCCCCATATAACAGTATTTTGCTTTTTACCTTAACACCATTTATTAACTACATGGGGAATTCCAGTCTTTTCCTTTAGTTCTAGTTTTCCTTCAAGTCCTACCTGTTTCAAAAGTTTTCTTCATCCACTCTAACTCACAATGACCTCTTTCTCTCTTTAAAAAATTTTCAACTTGTCCTCTCTGTCTGTGGACACCGCCTAGTAAGTATTGTAAGTCTCCCCTTCCACAGTCATCAGGTATAAGTCAATCTCCCAAGGAGGTGGAACAACTGCAGAAGCTCTTCATTGGAGATGTAAGCTTTGAAACAACTGATGGGAGTCTGAGAAGTTTAAGAATCTCAGAAGCCATTTTGAGCAAAGGGGAAGATCACAGTCTGTGTGGTAATGAGAGACCCAAACACCAAGCCATTCAGAACTTTGGGTTTGTCACCATGCCACAGTGGAAGAGATGGATGCAACCATAAATGCAAGGCCACACAAAGTGTACAGAGTTGTGGAACTGGAGGGTTGTGTCAAGACAGGATTCTCAAAGGCCAGATGACCACTTAACTGTGAAAAAGATTTTGTTGGTGGCATTAAAGAAGACACTAAAGAACAACACATAAGAGATTATTTTGAGCAGTATGGGAAAATTAAAGTGATTTGAAATCATAGCTGATGGGGACAGTGGCAAGAAGAGAGGATTTTCTTTTATAATCTTTGGTGACCATAATTCTGCAAACAAAATTGTCATTTAGAAATACCACACTTGCCGGGCACGGTGGCTCGTGCTTGTAAGCTTCAGCCTATGAAGCGGCCGGGGCTAGGGATTGCAGTTCAAGTCCCGCCTGGGGCCCGTAGCGAGACCTAGTTCCAAAAAAATAGCTGGGCGTGGTGGCGCGCACCTATAATCCCAGCTACCTGGAAAGCTGAAGCTGGGGATTGCTTGAGTCCATGGTACCCTGGGCAACGAGAGCCTGCGGTTCCACAGGCAAAAATAGCAAGACTTAGTTTAAAATAAAAAAAAAAAAACATAAAAGTTTGTCCATCTCATCAAGGTTGCTGAAGTTTTGTGTATAAATGTTTGTAGTAATTTCTTATTATCCTCTGAATTTCTGCTTTCTGTTATAATTTCTCCTCTTTCATTTATGATTCTATTTATTTGTGTTTTCTCCCTTCTCTTTTTTGTGAGCATGGTTAGAGGTTTATCTATTTTGTTTATCTTTTCAAAGAACCAACTTTCTATTTCATTGATATTTTGGATTGTATTTTTGACCATTTTCTTGTCAAATATTCAACTGAAGGAGAAAGGTAATTACTTGTGATAAGGACATTTTACTGTCATTCTTTCTTCATATAAAAGTAGGAAATTCTAAAGTAAGAAAAACTCATTCAGGAATCCATGTTTACTGATGAGGTTATAAAGAAAGTCCTACCAGGTGAAGGAGGATGCATTTCAGCTGGGGGATTACATCTCAGCTTCCCAAGTAGCTGGGATTACAGGCGCGCGCCACCACGCCCAGCTATTTTTTGGGAACTAGGTCTTGCTACAGGCCCCAGGCAGGACTCGAACCACGATCTCTAGCCCCAGCCCCGGCCGGGGCAGCTTCATAGGCTGAAGCTTACAGGCACGAGCCACCGTGCCCCGCTGGACAAACTTTTAAAATTATACAAACATCTAAAACTGAATAAAGAAGGCATAGCTTAAATAAACCAATTTCAAGCAATGAATTGAAACTAATAAAAACCCTACCCCAAAACAAAAACCCTGAACTAGATGAATTTACAAATGAGTTCTACCAGACAATCAGAGGTGAACGGGTGCCTAACTTATAAAAATTCTTTTAAAAATAGAGAAGGCATACTACCAAATACATTCTACAAAGCTAACATCACACTAATACTAAAATCGAAGGTAACACAAAGAAAGAAAACCACAGGCAAATCTCCCCAATGAATACAGATGCAAAAATTCTCACAAAATCCTAGCAAATAGAATCAAACAATGTATCGAAAAATAATACACCATGACCAGATGGGATTTATCCCAGGGAAACAAGGATGGTTCAACATCTGAAAATCAATTAATGTAATCCAACAAATCACAAAAAAATGAATAAATAAATAAAAGCCATATGAGCATGACTTACATGCTGAGAAAGAATTTGACAAAGTTCAAGATCCATTAATGATGAAGGTCCTCAAAGTTCCCGGGATATAAGGAATGTTACTTAACATAATAAAAACAATATGTGACAAATCCAGTCAATTATCATCCTAAATGGTGAAAAACTGAAAGCCTTCCCTTTGAGATTGGGAACAACACAAGGCTGTCCAGTCTTACCACTACTTTCTTTTTCATTTTTTAAAATAGATTTAGAAAATTTTAAACTTATGTTACAATATTATTTTAATATTGTGATACTTTTCTAATTACAATTTTTTCTTTTATTTTAATTGATTGTGCATGAATATATTTTTCACATTATTGTATACCCCAAGGTTCTTCCATCACCCTATCACCCATGAACCATCACGTAATGGCTTGTGTTCATCCCTCCCCCCACTTTCACCCTCCATTCCCCTCCCTTGCTTTATACTTTAATTCTGCTGTCAGTTTGTTAGTTTTACCTTTTTCTTGTTCTTTTTTAAAATTGTTTGCCCTGTATCACCCATATAGGTGTGATAATCCAGTATTTCTCTTTTTCTTTCTGGCTTATTTCTTCTAGCACGATTCTTTCTAGGTCCATCCACATTATCTCAATTTCATCAAATTTGTCAGTTTTGATTGATGAGTAATATTCCATTGTGTATATATACCACATCTTTTTCATCCGGTCATCTTTTCTGGGACATTTGGGTTGTTTCCATATCCTTGCAATTATAAATAGTGCTGCAATGAACATCTGAGTACAGGTGTCCCTTTGTATAAGTATTGAGATCTACCTTTGGGTAGAATCCCAGAAGAGCCAGTGCTGGGTGAAATGGAAGTTCCATTTTCATTAGTTTGAGTGTCCTCAACACAGCTTTCATAGGGGCTGGACCAGTGTGCATTCCCACCAGCAGTGTAAAGTGTTCTTTTTTCTCCACATCCACACCAGCACTTGTTGCTGCCCATTTGTGTGATATCTTACTGGTGTAGGGTGGTAGCTCATTGTGGTTTTGGATTTGCAATCCCTTGATTATTAGTGACGCTGAGCATTTTTCATGTGCTTGTTGGCCATTTGTATTTCCTCTTTGGAGAAGTGTCTTTTTAGGTCTTCTCCCATATTTTGACTGGATTTTTGCTTTGTTTTTGTTAAGTCATGTGAGTTCTTTGTGGATCCTTGATATCAGATCCTTATCACTTGCATGGAAAGCAAAGATTTTTCCCATTTCAGTTGGCTGTTTTTTTTGTTTTGAGTATTGTCTTTTCTTGTACAGAAACATTTTAGTTTGACGTCCCAGCAGTTTGTTTTCCTTTTTTTTTTTTTTTTAGCATCTCCAGATGTGTCCTGAAAGGTTTTTGAGGTGTGAGACTTGGCATATTTGCACTTATTTTCCTCTATGTATTTTATGGTTTTAGGTCTTACATCCAAATCTTTTATCCATTTTGTGTTGGTTTCTGTACATGGTATGAAGGAGTAATCTAGATTCATTTTTTTTAAATATAGCAGTCCTGTTTCCCCAGCACCATTTACTGAAGTGACTATCCTTGTTCCGATGTATATTCTTTCATTCTTTGTCATAGATTAGCTGGTCATATATTTGGGGCTTTATTCTAGGTTTTAGATTCTATTCCATCGGTCTGTGTGTCTGTTTTGCATCCACTACCATGCAGTTTATTATGGCTCTGCAGTAAAATTTAAAGTCTGGGAGTGTAATACTATCTCCTCTTAGCCAGGAGAGCTTTGGCTACTCGGGGATTTTTATTGTTCCAAATGAATTTTAGTAATATTTGTTTTTTTCTTTTTTTTAATTTATTTATCTATATTTCACATCATTTCAATCCCTGGGGGTCACCCACCACCTCCCCCTCCCACCCACTCCAGTTGGTCCCCATTCTCCTCTTGTGCAGTTTCATTTGGTTGACCATATATTAGTGAAACCATTTGGTTTCTGTCCCTTTCCATCTGGCTCGTTTCTGCTAGAATGATTTCTTCTAGGT
>PVHY01034675.1:0-10288 GCA_004024945.1 Uropsilus gracilis | reverse complement strand
CATCCCCAGCCTCAGCTTCCCAGGTAGCTGGGATTACAGGCGTGCGCCACCACGCCCAGCTGTTTTTTTGGAACCAGGTCTCACTACGGGCCCCAGGCGGGACGCGAACCGCGATCCCTGGCCCAGGCCGCTTCATAGGCTGAAGCTTACAAGCACGAGCCACCGTGCCCGGCTTTTTAAAATTCTGGTAGAGCTGGACTAGTGGCATGTACCTGTAATCCCAGCTACCTGGGAGTCTGAGGCTAGGAATCACTTGGGTCCTGTGGGTTCGAGACAACCCTGGGCAACATAGTGAGACTTATTCTCAAAAAACAGCCAGGTGAGGTGGCACGTGCCTATAATCCTAGCTACCTAGGAGGCTGAGGCTGTGGATCACTTGAGTCTGCGGGTTTGAGACTACCCTGGGCATCATAGTGAGACCTAGTCTCTCTCAAAGAAAAAAAAAATCTGGTAAAACATACATAACATGAAATTGACAATATTAACCATTTTTAGTGTAAGATCCGTGGTTTCCAGCAGTTCGGGGGAGACCAAGGAAGGGATGAATAGATGGCGAGTAGAGGGGTATTTTAGGGCAGTGGACCTACTCTGCATGATACTGTAAGGAAGGATACACTGTCAAGCCCCAGAAAATGTATTTACTAAGTCCAGTCAACTGTGGACTTTGGGTGGTGACCTGTCAGTGTATAACAAATGTACCTCTCAGATGGGGAATGTGGATAGTGAGGAAAGGTATTCATGAGTGGGGGGTAAAGGGTATGGGAACTTTCTACTCTCTCCTCGAATGGTGGTGCTGTGACCATAAAATGACTCGGAAAAACAAAACAAAACAAAAACTAAATGCAAAAGCCAATAGCAAGGGCCATTGTTGTGAAAAAACACCACAGAAGTGTGAACTTAAAAGGTTACAGTTATCTGCAAAGTGGGATTATGGGTGGTCATTTATTTATTTTTTAAAATATTCTATACATACTTTCCAGCTATAGTCTTCATGATTATCTGTGTTAATTTTTAAAAGCCAGGGTTTTACCGGGCACGGTGGCGCGTGCCTGTAAGCAGCAGCCTAGGAAGCCGCGGCGGGGGACTAGGGATCGCGATTTGAGTCCCACCCGGGGCAACACAGCGAGACCCAGTCCCAAAAAATAGCAGGGCGTGGTGGCGCGCGCCTGTAATCCCAGCTACCTGGGAAGCTGAGGCTGGGGATGGCTTGAGTCTGTGGTACCCCGGGCAACGAGAGCCTGCGGTTCCTGGGGCAAAAATAGCAAGACCTAGTCTCAAAAAATAAATAAATAAGCAGAAACGAGCCAGATGGAAAGGGACAGAAACCAAATGGTTTCACTAATATATGGTCAACCAAATGAAACTGCACAAGAGGAGAATGGGGACCAGCTGGAGCGGGTGGGAGGGGGAGGTGGTGGGTGACCCCCAGGGATTGAAATGATGTGAAATATAGATAAATAAATTTAAAAAAAAAAAATAAATAAATAAATAAATAAATAAAGTAAAAGCCAGGGTCTTGCATCTGGGGAGGTCGTGGATTCTTACTCACCAGCGGTGCTGGGAGAAACGAACCCTGGGGTCAAGCGACGATCTCGGCCAGCGGAGCTGGTCAGACCGGCTAAACAAAGCGGGCTCGGCCGGGCGTCCTGAGCGCGGCCCCCGCGGCTTATGGGAAATGTAGTCCCAGGGTCCAGGGCCCACCTCTCGGAGGACCCTGGGGCGGCGAGCAGCCCCTGCCACTGCGCATGTGCTGCTGCGAGCGCGCCGGCGGCCGCCCTTCCCCCACCGCCAGCCGCGAGTGGGTGACAGGGCCCCCGTCGCCGCGCCGCCTGGCCGCCCCGCGCCGCGACCCGAGCCGGCACCGTGCCTCGCGCGGCAACGGCGCCCCTCAGGTGGGAGGGGGCTGCCGGGCGGCTCCGCCGGGGGCCGGGGGGGGGCCGGAGATGCGGGACGGGCTTAGGCTCGCGCGGGGTGGTCGCCCGAACTTCGGCGACTCGCAGGCGGCGGTCACCCTCGGGGCGGCGTCCGTGGCCGCCCGGCCCTCAGCTCGGCGCGTGCCTCGCGGGCGCGCCTCGCCGGCCGTGCCGGGGCGGGTACGGCCCCGGGGAGGGCGGCGACCGGGGCTCGCCGCCGCCCTTTGTCAGGAGAAGCGCCTCCGACCGGCGGCCGGGGTCCCGGAGAGCGCGGGAGCGAGTCCGGAAGCGGGGCGGCGGGCGGGGTGGGCGCGGGGCGCGGCTGGGGGCGGGGCCTGGAGGGGCGGGGCCCGTCGGGGGCGGGGCCTGACGACCGGGGCGGGGCCCGACACACCTGGCCGCGCCCGGGCTGGCGGGCGGGACGCCCCGCGCGTTTCCCGGGCGCGCGCGGTGCGGCTGAGTGAGCGCCCCGGTCTCTCGGCCAGAAGCTTTCCGGGGAAGCGTTGCTGCTGCTCAGGTGACTTAGCTTTCAAGTCAGTGTCTCCGGAAGGAAAGAGCTGGGGAGATGAGCGCTTTACCGGGGGTCCCACAGCCCGCCGGGACTTAGGACTCGTCGGAGCTTTGCGCTTTGCTCCGGTGCGGCTTCTGTCTCGCGGGCGTTTTGGATTTGCCTGGAGTTGAGTTGGCGGCTCCTGTCTTAGGCAACCTAAAATCTTCACTGCTCGGAGAGTATGCAGATTTTCTTATGGTTCCTAGTGGTACTTTAGAATCAATTGCATATTTAAAAAACCTGTGGATACTTAAATCCCATTATTGGTTAAATTTGACTAGGAAGGAGTTGTCGCCTTTATGGCATAGCTCTTACTCTAGGCCAGCCCATTGTTCCTCTTTTGCTTTTGTTTTGCCCCCTTCCAAACCATTTCTATAATTTTCAAAAAGATTTGAATTACTCTAAACTTTACTCTTATGTAGTTACTGTTGTGGAAGATCTCTTTTTCCTTTTCTATTGCATTTCCTACCTTTTTTTGTCTATTTGGAATTTCTGTCTCTCGCTCCCCCCCCCTTAATGGTTATCTGTGGGTATTGTTAAAGAATAACTTTAATATCTGTAGCATCTGTACTGATATCTCCTGAATCATTGATGATATTGGAAATTCTGTCCTTTTTTTGGGTCAGTTTGACTAGAGGCTTATCAGTAGGAGTGATTTTTACAAATAAATAGCTTTTGGTTTCAGTGAATTTCTGCTTTTATATTGTTGATTTCGGCCGTTAACTATCTCTTCTTATGCTAGCTTTAGATTTACCACCCCTCTTCCGCTGCTCCTCTTCTTAGCTTGAGTACTGAGGTCATTCACTAAAACCTTGTACATATCAAATAGGAATAGTTTAAGGCTATAATTGATTGTCTTCTACTACCTTAGCTACATTCTTCAATTTTTAATGGGTCGTGTTTTCCTTTCCATTTAATTTTCAGGTATTTGGGGATTTTTCCATCTGTTTCTACTTTAATTATGTTTGGTTCAAATAATATGTATTTGTATATATGTTCATTTCCTTCAAAATTGTTGAGGTTTGTCTTATGACTGAGAACATGATCTGTCTTGGTCAGTGTTTTATATACTTAAGTGATAGTTTGCTGTGGGTGAGAGACTTCTAGAAATACAAAATAAGTCACAGTAATTGATAATGTAATTCAGTTGTTCTTATCCTTACTCATTTTACATCTACTTGGTCAATCAAATGAGGAGAGTATAGAACTCTCCAGCTCCAATCATGAATTTATTGATTTCATTTCTGTTAATTTTTGCTTCTTGTATTTTGATGTGCTCTTATTAGCTACATATTCATTTAGGATTGTAATGTCTTCTTGGTGATTTGATAAATTTTATTATATAATATCACTCTTTATTCCTGATGTGCCTTCTTCAGTTTACTTTGTCTGACAATGTTATAATCACTCCAGTTTCATCTTTGTTTGCAGAAGTCCATCTGTTTTAATCCCTTTACTTTTATTCTTTATACTGATTACTGATGTGATTGCAATATATTCTACCATCTTGCTTTTTTTCCCCTTATATTCCTCTGATTTTTGTTCCTATTTTGCTCTTTTTTTTTTTTGAGACTAGGTCTCGCTATTATTTTGCCCATGGAACCGCAGGCTCACGTTGCCTGGGGTACCAGAGACTCAAGCAATCCCCAGCCTCAGCTTCCCAGGTAGCTGGGATTACAGGCGCACACCACCATGCCCAGCTATTTTTTTTTGGGACTAGATCTCCCTATGTTCCCCCAGCGGGACTCGAACCACGATCCCTGGCTGGGGATCCCTGGCCCCAGCTGTGGCTTCCTAGGCTGCCACCTACAGGCATGTGCCACCATGCCTGGCCTGTTTTGCTCTTTTTCTACTACTACTTTGCATCTAGTTAGTATTATTTGTTTACTTATTTATACGTTGTTTTACTCCAATTTTGGCTTATTGTGCATATTTAAAATTTTTTTTATGGTTGTCATGGGGTTAATGAACAGCTTATGTTAATCACACTGACCTTTAAATAATATATTGTTTTATGTGTAATGCAGCATTGTTACAACAACTTACTCCCAGTTTCATAATCCTGTTGTTAGTGTTATTATTGTTATATATTTTGTGGAAGCTATTACCTACAAGACTTTGATACTATTTTTGTTTGAGACAAAATTTTTTAGAGTGATAGAAAAAAATTATGCCTTGTTTCTGTCTTCATTTTAACCATTCCCAGAGAGCTTTATTCTTTGTGTTTAGTGTCTGGCTAGTGTTGTATTTCTCTACCTGAATAAGTTCTTTAAGTATTTCCTGGTATTAGTACAGGTTTCCTGGTAATTAATTCTGAGTGATGTTGTTTGAAAAGGTTTTTATTTTACTTTCATTTTTAAAAGATAGATTAGCTAGGGAGGCTGGGCATGGTAGCATTTGCCTGCAAGCGACAGTTTATGGAGTCACAGCTGGTTCTGGGGATCTCAGTTCAAGTCCTGCCTGGGGCAACACAGTGAGACCTAGTCCCAAAAAATAACTGGGCATGGTGGCGCACACCTGTAATCCCAGTTACCTGGGAAGCTGAGGCTGGGGATTGCTTGAGTCCATGGTACCCTGGGCAATGTGAGCCTGCGGTTCCATGGGCAACAAAGGGAGACCTAGTCTTTAAAAAAAAAAAAAAAAAGATAGATTAGCTAGGTATGGAATTCTGAGTTGGGGGTTATGTGTGCGCACGCATGCATGTGTGTGTGTATGTAGCACTATTAAAATGTCTTTATTTTTGTCTAGTTTTGATGAAAATTTACTATGTTCTTCTTGGGTCCTTTGTGCATAGTATGTCAGTTTTTCCTCTGGTTATTTTTAATTTAAAGACTTTTGATTTTCGTTTTCAGTGATTTGAGTATAATATCTTCACAAATGTTATTTCATATATTTTTTTATAATATTTATTTTGTTCTCCAAACCACAACCCCTGCAAGTGTCCTCTGGGACCTCCCCCTTCCCTCCGGTGCCCCCTCCATTCTCTCAAACCCCACTCTTTGTTGTTTACTAGCTGTGCTAAGTCCATTAGTCTCTGTCTTTCCTGGGGCAATGTCCTTTCACTGGGTGAGGGACTGCAGTGTTGGAACCAGGTGAGCCCCGCTGACAGGTCCTCAGTCTTAAGTTTGCATTGGGCAGCCAGTCTGCACACTTGTGACCTGTCCATGTTTTCTTGCTGCAGGCCGTCCTCTCCAACCCCATCTCCACTGCTCCGCTGCCTCACCTCATGGCTCTGTTGTCAGATCTAGGGGGTCTCTTCCCGGCCAGTGTTGGTGAAGAAGTTTCTCTGAACACAGGCGTCTGTGAATTGCCCTTGTAGATCATCTCCTCTGCCTCAGTTTGCAGTTTTGATGTGGGGCCGATTACCCCATCTTTGGTCTTCCTCTCCTCTCCTGTAGTGAGGGGAAGGTGCATTGCTCTCCTAGAGGGCATTTCCGAAATGAGGTCTTGGGTCTTCCCAGCTGGGTGAGCGCTTAAGTGCGCATGGTGACATTGTGTCTCTACGGTTCTCTTGTCTCGCATGCACTGGTTCTCTCGGTGTCTATCTGCTGTGTCCAGCTCAGGCTTGTGGGCTGGATTTTTGCATGATCCCTCACCCGTTCTATGATGGGGTCTGTGTTGGGCATGATCTTGCTCCTCCAAAGTTTACCTGGAGTGGGAGTGAAATGGAAGGGGCTCCTGCCCCACCTCACCCCGCCCCACTGCCCACCGGCACCTCCCTGCGTGGGTGCGCGGGGGTGGCCCAGAAGGCTGAGCCTGCGCCTTCCCATGCTCCCTTGGGCTAGGAGCAGAGGGCAACAGAGCTCTGCCAATTCTGGGCTGCACCTACCTGCTGGTAGGTGGGGCCACCATAACCCCCACCCCACTCCCCTTCCAGGGCTCACCGGGCTCAGGGGACTTACCCAGGAACCTTCACCCCCTTTGCTCCCCGCTGGCAAGGGAGCTCAGACAACCAGAACCCAGGCACATAGGCAGCCATCAGGTGACTGCCTGCTGGTGGGTGGGACTCCATAATTGTTTTATTTGAATATATTATCTGGTGCTCTTGGAGTTGTGGTTTACTATCATTTACTAATTTTGGGAAATTCTTTCTCACTGTCTTCAAACACTATTTCTGTCCCAATTCTCTCTTCCTTTTGGATGCCATGACTTTGTTAAACTATTTGATATTATCTCAAAACTCTTGAATATTCTGCCCTTTAAAATTTTTTTCCTAATACTTTACTTTTTTTTTTTTTTTTTGGGACTTGTCTTCAGATTTACTAGTTTCCTCAACTCTTTTGAGTCTATCAATGAGTCTTTAGAAGGTATGCATTCATCTTTCTTCCTGTGCTTTTCTTAACATTTTTGTTTGATTTTTTCATAGTTTTCATCTTTTTAAAAATTTACTATTTATTCATTTCTGTTCAATTTTAAATTTTTTTATTTTTTGTTTTATTTTGTTTATTTATTTATTTTTTTGAGACTAGGTCTTGCTATTTTTGCCCGCGGAACCTCAGGCTCTCGTTGCCTGGGGTACCACAGACTCAAGCAATCCCCAGCCTCAGCTTCCCAGGTAGCTGGGATTACAGGCGCGTGCCACCACACCCAGCTATTTTTTTGGAACTAGGTCTTGCTATGGGCCCCGGGCGGGACTCGAACCGTGATCCCTAGCCGCGGCCGCTTCATAGGCTGAAGCTTACAGGCATGAACCACCGTGCCCAGCTTCTGTTCATTTTTTAACATTAAAGTCTTTAATATGTGAACCATACTTGTTTTAAATTCTGCCTGATAATATTAACAGGTGATGGTTCTGTTGGCTCTTGATAGTGGGTTGCGATATGCTTGTTTTTTTGGTGTCTTGTAATGTTTTATTAAAGGTGAATACTAAGAGCATGATCTTTGCTATTTCTGAAGAGACAAAGGGAATATACCAGGTATTTAGGGTTTACTAAACAATCATTTTAGGAGTTTTCAGGTAGGTCTGATCTTTAATAACAATACCTTCCTTTTTCCTCTATTCCAGTTCTGCCTTCATAGTTCTCTGCCTTTACCCCAAAACGCAGAAAATGAACAAATCCCAGGTGAGTTGTTTGTTTATTCCCAATTTTGCTTTCAGTGCATTTGAGGAAGTTTTTAAGCATCCAGAAAAATGAAATCCAAAAGTATAGATGAGTAGAAGTGAAGGAAAACATATTAACAGTAACTGAGCAATACCAGCAGCCGAAAAGTAAACCTGCTTAATTAAATATCTTGCATTGATCACAAATATCATTTCCTTGGCTCTTTAGCATATGGTTCATGAATAAATGTTATAGACGTAGGTATAGGTAGTGTCCGAAAAGCATTCCCAGTGACAGCATAAATTAAAAGGGTTATAAGTTTGTGATCATTTCATACAGTGTTCTTCAGTGCAAGTGCAGGGTATTATTAGGTGTATTTTAATATCCAATTAGATTAATGTATCAAAACTCACTAAATATGTGGTGATTAAATTTGCTTCTTAATCCCCACAGTTGTTAATTTCATTAGTAATTAACCAAATTTTATCTACACATTTATATAAACAAAATATACGCTATTATAAAATGGCTTATTATGCTGTCCTGTTTAATTAACATACTTCGTATTTTAGGGCAGTTTTGGATTTATAGAAATTTAGTGGAGAGTCAGTTCTCATATCCCCTCACTTTCTCAACATAGGCCACACAATTTCCCTTACTAACATTTTCTATTTTAGTATATTTGTTACAGTGATCACTTTAAAGTTCATAGTTTACATCTTCATGTTGTAAATTCTGTGGGTTTTGACAAATTTTAAATGACATATTTCTACCATTACAGAATACTTTTACTACCCTAAAATTCCCAGTATACCACCTATTAGTTCCTTCCTCCCTCCCTCTTCCTGCGCCCCTGGCGACCACTGGTATTTTACTTTTTCCATAAATTTCGCCATTTCCAGAATGTTGTATAAATGGAATCATGTAATATGTAGTCTTTTCAGATTGGTTTTGTTTTACTTAGTGGTATATATTTAAGAGTCTTCCATAACTTTTCAAATCTTGGTGGCATACTTGTTTTTAATGTTGTTATGTGGATATACTACTGTGTTTTTATACAGTCATGTACTGAAGGGCATCTTAGTTGTTTCCAAGTTTTGGTAGTTAGGAATAACACTGGTTGTAGAGCTAGGCACGGTGGCGCGTGCCTGTAAGCTGCAGCCTAGGAAGCTGCAGCGGGGACCAGGGATTGCGGTTCGAGTCCCACCCAGGGCAACACAGCAAGACCTAGACCCAGAAAATAGCTGGGCATGGTGGCGCGCTCCTGTAATCCCAGCTAAAAAAAGAATAACACTGGTGTAAATATCTGTGTTCAGGTTTTTGTGTGGTCATAATTTTCAACCCTTTTGGGTGAATACCAGGACCAAGGTTTGTCAGTCATGTGGTAAAACTTAGTTTTTATTTATTTTTCTGAGACTAGGTTTCACTATTTTTGCCCGTGGAACCGCAGGCTCACGTTGCCCGGGGTACCATGGACTCAAGCAATCCCCAGCCTCAGCTTCCCAGGTAGCTGGGATTACAGGTGGGTGCTACCACGCCCAGCTATTTTTTGGGACTAGGTCTTGATGTGTTGCCCTGGGCAGGACTCGAACCATGACCCTCAGACCCCGCTGCGACTCTATAAAGTGTCGCTTACAGGCACACGCCACCATGCCCAGCAAACTTAGGGTTTTTGTTTGTTTTTTAAAGTTCTTTTTGGCAAACTTAGTTTTTAAAGGAAGTATTAAATTATGTTCTAAAGTTGCTGTGTTCTACATTCTACAGTGCATGACCCCCAGTCATGTGAACCAGCAGTGAATGAGAGTTTCTGTTCCACATCTGTGTCAGCAATCAGTGCTGTCAGTGTTGTGGATTTTGGCCATTGTACTAGTTGTGTAGGATCACTTTGTTTTTACTTAGAATTTCCTGGTTACATGATATTGAGTATCTTTCATTGTTTATTTGCCACCTGTATATCTTTGGTGAGGTATCTGTTAAAGTCTTTGACTCACTTTTTAAATACGTTTAGTGGCTCTTTTGGTGAGTTTTAAGCAAGTCCTTTATACCTTTGGATTACCATTTTATTACTGGGTATGTGTTTTGCAAAGATTTCATTTTCTCTCTGTGGGGAAGGACGTCTTTAGTTCTGTGATTTGTCTCTTCATTGTTTTGATTATGTGGGTTTTTATCAATAATATCATGTCTTTGAAATTTTTCCCTATCACAGAGTAGTTTCCATATTTTTTCCTGTTTTTTTGTGTGTAACATAATTGTGTACGAAGTATTATAATTCTTTATGTTGCAACAGTGTGCCTTACCAATATGAATACATTATAGAATTAATAAAATGAGCTATTTATGCACCCAGGTGACACAACAGTGTCTATTCTTTATGATACATTCTCTAATTGAATCTTCTTTGTAGTAGTAGCCATTTGGACATTTTCATTGCAATCATTTCCTTGCTTTTATTAAAGATTTTACCACTTAAGTATGTATCCTTAATATAGAATTCGGTTTTGAAAAACTGTAACTGGAATTAATATAGCCTTGTTTTGCATGATTTTCTGTCTGGTAGCATTTACTTTCTTCTAGACAAGTAAGACCTAAGAAAATGTCCTTTTGTGCACCCATGTTTTCTTTATCAAGGCTTGGGGTTTTATCATAGTGCTTTGAAGTTATCTTAGCCAGTATTACTTAAGGAGAGGTGAAAATATTCATTGCTGGTGGTAGCATAAACTGACATGGCCTTATTGGGAAGCAAGCACAAATCTGACTGGAAATTTTGCCAGTATTGGAAAAAG